>SKCR01028982.1:0-93044 GCA_019454045.1 Zanthoxylum bungeanum | reverse complement strand
AAGAAGGCCTAAAACCCAAGATCCAGAGGTGTCTGATCTGATCAGTGGATCAGAATCAGCTGCATTTGAAAAACCGACCCAAAGATTTCGGTTTGGGCTTTGAAGCACGATGAAGGGAACTCGAGATGAACCAGCAGAGGCACCGTCATATACACCGGAGAGGGTGTTCGTTGAAGATACAAGTTAGAAGAAAATCATAACAGTTCAAGATTTCATAAATTTCATAAACACGTTCGAACGCCCAATCGAATGCCCCTTGAATGCGAACCCTCTGGCTGGCTTCGTTCAAATGAAGTAAAAAAACAGCTACACGAATGCGACCGCTGGTTTTGTTCCAACACTGGATGAACGCGCCACAAACACGAATTTCTGAAATTTTAGAATTTACAACTTAAGTTGTTGGGACGGATGTTAAACCCTAGGGTCGGATCGATGCCCGTGCAGTGAAAGTGGGTCTAACCCGTGGATATCTAACATGGGTTGTATTAAAATATTTTTTATGTAAAAGTACATTCCGTTTCGAGTCCGTAGGAAAAAATGGGGACCCAAACGGTGTCCTTAAACTCCAGAACGAAGAAGAAAATGAATTTTCAGTATGTATCAGCTCTATGCGTCGCGACGCAAGAGCTTGGACGTCGCGACGCTCTAAATTACGAGAGCAACTGTGATAGCTAAACGTCTCGATATTGCGACGCAGAAGGGTAGGCGTCGCAATGCTCTCATGTCTTATGCTCAGTGTCGCGACGCTGAGGGGTTAGAGTCGCTACGCTACCCTAGGTAGTGAGCATTTTCAACTTCAAACCAATACTAAACACTTCCAATTTTCTCATAATACTTCAAATACACCTAAAATCCAATTTTAGCATCATAACCACCATCAACACATGTTATAAAACTAACATACATGAATTCTAAAAACATGTATGCATTTGTTTGAATCAAAACCCAAACCAATTTAGAATCCCACTATGAAATATCTCATTAATAATTCTAGTTCACCCAAAGGTGGTCAAGTGATTCTAGATTGGTAGCCATAGTTCTAAGCTTTAATCTAGAGTTCCCAAACTCCAATAAATTTATTTCATGTCCAACATGAACATCTTTGACCCAATTACTGTTAGACAATTATGACCCATAGCGTCACTATTTGTACAGATCACGGTTGTGTTGTACAAATTAACTATGTGACAAAGGAGATTGCACTCTTATCATTTGTGATTAGATCACCTCGATATATAAATGATGAGAGGTCCCTATGATTTGTTCCTGGACTGAGATGATATGAGACAGTATCAGTCCACGAAGGATAAATCATTAAATATCCCTAGTCAGAGCATTATCGAGATTGGACATCGATAAATGCGTAAAGACTAGTATTACACTTGTGCGCGTTGTGAGGGCACGACATCATAGTTCTCATATATTTGGGTATAGGATACTCATGCAAGTGTAATAGGAGGTTGTGTTTCACTGATGGTACTGGAAACAGCTTCGCTCTGGATAGACCCCCTCGGAATTCCATTGGTAGTATGACTACGTGTCTATGGAAGTCCGAAATCAGGGTAGGTTTATTTGGTCTTAACCTGAGACTTGCATCGCTAATGCATACGACAATCAATATACTTTGGTTGAGGTCGTCCAGGGCTTTAACCGGTTCCTGTGTACGCCAATTCTGGGTATATCGAGAATCGTAGTGTGTTGGGTGTGATGTCAAGACGGAAGTGTCACTCCAGTCATATGGAGTTGATGATCGCGCAGGGATACAGAACTGGTTCTCTATAAAGGTTGCAACCGTCGGGATAATATGACTTGGTCATGATTATCCGATTATAAAGAGACTAGTTGCTCGTTATCCGATATATGCATCGTACGGGGCAGACACTGTACCAGCCCCAGGCCTTGCATGTGATCATCTGATACTGGACAGAAATACGCAATACTACGGTATACTACGCTTGATATAGATCCTTATTCCTGTAAGGATATTTCCGGAGAATTGGGTAGGCATTGCGCTTTGCTAGAGGCCAACATTGTCTTGTAAATCGGTAAAACGTAGTACTTGGTACTTACGTGTTCGGATAGTCCGACGACCGATTTGACTGCCAACATATCCGGGATCTCATGGGTCGCTTCCCAAAGATTCACCGATGACGTATGACTCGCACTTTAATTAATCTGGGATTAATTAGATGAGAGGAAAATTAATCAGGGATTAATTGCGGAGATATTATCTGGGATAAAATATCAATTAAAAAGAAGAGAACGATTAATTTGAATTAATCGGTAAATTAATATATTCGATATATTAAACGAAATTGGATTTCGACGCGGAATTAAAATTAGATTTTAATTCGGGCGAACGAATCAATTTAGAATTAATTCGTTAGCGATGTGAATAGTAATTATGCTTGGCATGATTATTTTATTAAATTAGATTTAATAACGACGCAACGGAAAGTTTGTTAATTTGGAATTAGCGACCCGAGCCCGAGATTATTTGCGAGCACATTCGCATTTCGAATTCGAGTGCGGAAAATCAAATCAAGCGTCAAATCGCTAGTCGCAACTAGTGTCACATCATTCGTCAATCAAGTGATGGATGTCTTTCACTTTGAGTGATTGACGTAAGTCACTATTCACTGATTGATGGAAGTAGATGTGACTGATGTGTGTGGTTGGCATTTATGGATTGGTTTTTGGAGGGAAAATTTGGTATGGTTTTGGAAATTATATTACCAATTTTTTGCTAACAAAAAATCATAAAACACCAATCTCTCTCTTCTCTCTCCTCCATTTCTCTTCATCATTCACGCCCCATAGGGCTTGTTTTTCTTCTGGTTCTGGCAGTGTACTGCCGTGAGCAGTGAAGGAAAAGGGAAGCAAAATGCTTGAGATTTATGGCAATTTCAAGAGAGCTAGCACTCCGAGAGACATGCGAAGGTGATAGGGAAGTTCACCCATGAGCCCGGGAATCGTTCGACGAAGCTTGGAGCTTGACGAAGGAGGACCAAATGGCGCAAACCAGTGAGCTGGACTGCTGCAGTTGGCCTGAAACCAGTGGGCAGAAACTTCGTTTTTGTTGCCTCCGCGTCGCTCAACCGATCGATGTGAGTATTCCGCGACTTCTCGATTGTATTCGCACATATTTCATTGCTGTATATTCGATTCTAGGACCTAGAAATCCAACAATGGTATCAGAGCGAGTAAAAGCATGAAATTTGACATAGGGCTAAAAATTTGGGTAAAATGTGTTTGAGCATGATTTGTGAAATTGGATGAATGAGTATGTTTAAATATGTTTTTATGATTGATTGATTGATCAATTTGAAGAAATTTGTTGGAACAAATTTCCCCAATTTTTTAGCTTGGCCGAAAATATGCCCTTTGTGTCTTGGTGAATTTTTGTTTTTTTTTTTGATTCATTGGATGTGTTAGAAATCATTTGGGGATATTGATTTAATGTTGAATTTGATTCAATTGGATTGGATTTGAAATTTGGCATAATAATTCCCCTTGGCCGAGAGTTAAAGCATGATAAATGGGTTTGATTTTTGATCAAAATATGTTGGACATGTTTTGTGGTAATGAGCATGATTAGTGTGTTAATTGATGTTTTAGAAATGTTAATTGGGTAATTAATTGTGTTAATGCACTTTGGTAATTAAATATGAAATTGGGTTTTTGTGATTTAATTAATTGGGCCTTTTTGTGAAATTTGGGCTTGAATGTTGTTATTGGGCTTAATGGGCTTTGTTGTACAAAGTTGGGTTAAGGCAAATTGGATTGGATCCAATTGGGCCCAAAACCGCTTCCATAAAGCCCAAATGCGACTTAATGGACCTTTGTAGTTTAATTGGGCCTAATGGGCCAAAATTGATTTAAAGGCTTATGGGGTAATTCCCGGATTGGACTTTGGTTATCGGTTTGACCCGAGTTGACCAAAAGTCCACGCCTTAAGAAATTAATTAAAAGCCCATTGGACTTTAATTAATTGACGTTGGACGTTAAACGGGCTTTGAGACCCATAACGATTAAATTTGGAATTTAAATCGTAAAAGATTTATTAATAAAGTGTAGTATTTAATTTGGAATTAAATAGCGAATTAGAATTGAATGCATATTAAATTGGATTTAATTATGTAGTTTAATTTAATTCGAGAATTCGTACTTTAAGTACTTATTCGCAAAACGAGTTTGACTCGAGCTAAATCAAATCATTGTTTGAACATTGGATGATCACTAATTATCAGATTAATTAATTTGATTAGATTGATTGATAACATGATTGTGTGAATACATGGTTGCGATGCATGAATAATGTATATCGGATGGATATTATATGGGTGAGGCAATTTTAGAAATTGTTGTAATAAAATTGATTTATTAATTGGACCTGCGTGTCCAGCTTTATCACCTCCTTATTCTTTGTATTCTCTTCTCACCTATTCCCCTCAATGTTAATGAGGTTCTTTAGAAGCGTAGTGTAACGGGTAGAAGTAATACAATGTGCTAGCGGAGGATAGAATGTGAGATTTGATCTAGGATCAATGTGTAAAGTATCCATCCGCATTCATTATTATTTTTCATATACGTTTTATTATGTGTTTAGAATGCATGTTTAAGGGTGTATGATGATGAGACCTTAACAAAGATAATAATTGGTTGCCATTTTCACGCGAAAAACCCTCAAATAATATTAAGCGTTTTTCCTTCTATTGAGTGATTCTTGCTCAAGATCTAAGACGCCATGGTTTGTTGGCCAAGTCAAGGCCTTTGTCTGTCGAAGATGTGTTTGAATCACGAGAGCTTTGTTACATGTCAGTTTCTTGTCCAAGTTGTGGTTTGTTGGCCAAAGTCAAGACCACTTCTTGTCCATCGACATTGATTACGAAGCTTTCCATGGTCAATGGGTCGCGCTTGACTGGGATCACTAAGTTTGTGTGTGCCAAGCCAAGGCTTAGTTGATTCAGAGGAAAAATGTTAGGTAATACATTGGATGTATTGGTATATATAAGATATATGTTTAGGACTTGGATGTCCGCCCACTGGATCTAGGATTGGATTGGATCCAATTGATCTTAGAGATCTACCTAGTTAATTATCATACATTTGTGGCCAAAGTCAAGATTGTGTGATATTTAACGGGATCCTAGCCCGCTAGGAAACACGGTTTCCCCGAGTACTCGACAGAGGGTTAAAGGCTCGCCGAAAAATAGTGGGAGGCCAAGAATGAATTCGCAATATTCGTTCAATTACTCGCCTAAGCGCTCAAACAATATCATTCGTCAAACGAATTAAATGTTAGTTGGACTAATATTAAATTGTTGTTTTAATATATAGTTGGACTATATTCAAACAAATTAATTATAGTTGATTAAAATAGTTGGACTAAAATATCTTTATAATAAATAGTACCTAAATCATTGATTAAATAGTTGGACTATTAAAGTCAAGATAAAATTGAAAGATTAACGTTTAATACATAATCCTAGGGAAATGTATTTAAATGCTTTAATTTTCAAAATTGGGAATAATTTTCATGATGGTCCTGGAAAATAATAAGTTATTTTATTTGATAAAAAATAAATTAAGCCTAATGCCCGGAGTAAGCAAATAGTAGAGTATAATCTTTGGAAGATTTATGTGATGACAACTTAAGTGCTTAATCCATTATACTTGTCAGTAGACTCCTTAATTTCTGAATCAGAACTAAGGATTAGATCCTTAAAGTATGATGAAGAAATTGAAGGATCTTCATAAATCTATGTTTAGATTTTAGAGTACTAAAATTGCGAAAGTTAACTCTTGGAGGGTTAATGACTATTCTCAAGGAGACAAAGTCAAACTTTGCATTAGGCAAGTAGCGCAAGTGTAGGCATTGTATTTTTGCATGTGAAACCCGATGATGAGTCTCATTTGGAGGCACTACCTTTTGAGTCACGGAAGCCGCGGGAAACGGATATCGGAAGGGGAAATTCAGAATAAACAAGGTTCACTGTTTTCGTTCGTGCTGCGTTCGTGTATGCGTTCGAACGGCAAACAGATTGCGGGCGTTCGTGTCGCGTTCGAGGAAGCGTTCGAACGGTGTCGGTAATTCTGGTTTTGCTGCTAGCCTCAACCCAAGCCCAATTAGCCCACCAAGCCCATAAGACACATCCTAATTAAATCAAATATTAATTAATTAAAGTCAATTAAATAAAATATTTAAATCATTTACCAATTAAATAAAAAAAATATATATAATCATACCTAATCTAAACCAATCAAATATAATCATACCAAGTTAAAATCAATCAACCAATATATTATTCCCAAACTTAAAATATTGTATGCCTAATCAACATAAACTAAAAATTCAACCTTCCCTATCTAGCCAAGATTTGTCCCCCCTCAATCTTTGACTTCCCTTATCCAACACCAAATCAAATCCCTCTTTAATTAGCCAAATCCATTTCCTTGTCAAGCCTAACCCTTTGCCGTTAAAAAGAACCCTTCACCAACCTTCTCAACCCTAGCTAGCTCATACACATAAGATACAGAACACACAGGAAAATTACAGGAAGAACACACCCAAAAACAGTAAGCAAGAGATACAGAGGAAACGGCAGCGAAACCACAAGGAAACAGCAGCAAAACGAACTTGAAACAGTAGCTTGAGCGGCAAAACAGCGAAGGAAAAGGCAAACCAGTGAACCAGAAAAGTTACGGAGCTTTACCCCTTCCGATCTTCGTGAAACGCGAGTCCGAGAGACGGCTTAAAAGGTTAGACCTGAGGGTACTTTTCACACTCATCCTTATTTGATTTTTGTTATTTATTTTGATCGTATTTTACTTATTTGATCTCGTTTGTGTATGATGTGTGTTGTGGGTATTGGATGAATGAGAGATGTGTCAACTCTCGCGGTATATCGGATGGAAACCCGGACATAAATTTCATAGCCGATTCTGAATGGACGGTAATATGATTTGTACTCGGGACACAACTCCACGTACCGCTTGAGTAAACGACACCCTCTTTTGTTTTGTGTTGCTTTGGTTTATTATTTTTCGTCATTTGGATTTTGTATGTCGTTATGTATGCATGATTCAATCGAGCGCATGGGCTTAGTAAATGGAATGAAAGATCCCTTATGGGGAGGGGTTAAAGCCCTTTATCACGATGCTTTGCCGCGCCGGTTGATATGTGTTCGGTTGAATGCAAGATACGTTCAATCGGGCATACTAAGTTTGACATTATTGTGTTTAATATCTTTTTTATGCATGGTTCAATCAAGCGCATGGGCTTAGTAAGTGGAATGAAAGATCCCTTATGGGTAGGGGTTAAAACTCTTTACCACGATGCTTTGCCGCGCTGGTTGATGTGTGTTCGGATTGGATCTAAGATGTGTTCAATCGGGCATACTTAATTTGATATGATTGTCTTTATGTTTGTATGCATGATGCGATCGAGCGCATGGGCTTAGTAAGTGGAATGAAAGATCCCCTATGGGGAAGGGTTAAAGCCCTTTACCACGATGATTTGACGAGCCTCGCATTGTACTATTCGCCATTTATTGCGTCCCATTTCATGCATCAGGTCTGTCCCCGTTCGAACTCTTATACGAACGCAACTCGAACGCGCGTGCATTTTTGCCTTATCATGCATCAGGTCTCATTTCCGTTCGAACGCGTTCACGAACGCCATACGAACTTGAGCATTCTGTTTCATTTCCGTTCGAACGCGTTAACAAACGCCATACGAACGTGAGCATTCTGTTTCATTTCCGTTCGAACGTGTTAACAAACGCCATACGAACGTGAGCATTATGTTTCATTTCCGTTCGAACGCGTTATCAAACGCTACACGAACGCGAATACACTGAATTGAGTCATTTTCATCACATGTCATGTATAATTGTTTCTTAGGTGATTTCTCTTGTATCATCTAATCAATCATATTATTTGTATCCATGCGTCTATCTGTATGATGTGTTCATGAGATGGTATTCAAGCATGATTAGGTCATTAGTATGTTACTTGGTTCTTAGGCATGATTTAGCCTACTTGGTTGTTTATTTTCAAGCATGATTAATCATTTTGTTTTGCGTTTGGAATTTGCATTATGTTTAGGTTGTTCTTTGTTTTCCGTATTATATGATCGAAGCATGTTCATGAGATTGCCGTGTGCTATTGCATGTTTGCCGTTATGATGATTACTTTCATGCATGTGAACATAAAAGCATAATTGTCCTTGGAAATAAACGTTGCTTAGGCCTGTTGAATTATTGCACAAATCACATCATCACAAGTGACATAAGTAAGAGACTATTCCGAACCCAACGGTTGAGGTCTTCCCTTGCGAGGGGTGAGTGCGGCCTAAATCTTTGTCCCGGTTCACACCGGGTGGCGACTCTATGTTATTTCGTACTCCCACTAGGCCGCGAGCCTAAAAAGCGTCGCCCATGTTCTGTTGTCCACAGTCTGGTGACTCCACTGGGGATAGAGAATCGGCCCCGAAATATTGTCTTGTGATGTTTGGATTTATGTTTTAATTGACCGTGTCTATAGTGGATAAAGTGAGGGTTTAATCAAAGGCATTTTAAGGCTAGGTAATGGTTTGGTGTCTTCCTTCATTCACTACCTTTCTAGAAGGAAAAGCTGTGAAGGCACCTAGATAGCCATCTACTCGTAGCCTATTGTGATGGACTAATTTGGAGGACTCGTTGTTTATTCCTGACACCAAGCGATAAGAGCCTAAGAGGCTTGGGTATTTAAGTGAGCCTCGCTCCCCCTTCCCTCTGGGGAATCTACAACGGGAAATCCATTTGACAGTCCGTCACACACCATAGCTCATTGGCACGTACCTTAGTGTATAAAAAAGGGTGCGCTCACTTGGTTGCTCGAACCCTTGAGTGAGGAGACCTAGTTGTGGGCCATCCTTCGCCGGGGAGAGCCTTTGTCTATACTCTTGCTAACCCACCCATAGACCGGGTTGGCTAAAGTAACAATTATTTCCTTGAATATGTGCTTGTGGACCATCCTCATTTGGATGCAGTTGGACCATTGTCAGAAATGAGGACTTGCTGGGCCATTTAAACTGGGGCGAGTTCGTACCTTATGACCATTGGGCCAAAGCTTCTGAAATGTTGATGGGCATTCTGTAGAAATTATTGTTGTATGTTTGCATTATCTTTCTTTGTGCTTGTGTTCGGAACATTACCATTTGGATTTAGTTGGGCTCCTTGCCATGAGATGTGAACTCGTTGGGCCATTTAAACTGGGACGAGTTCACTCCTATGACAGTTGGCCCAAAGACTTCTAAAATGATGATGAGCCGATTTGTGTGAAAATTTAATGAGTTGATATATTTCTTGTATCGCATGCATCGCATGCACCTCATGCATACATGCACCATGTTAACCCCATTTTGTCTTAAAGGCCATCATAGATACCCGTTGGTTAGGGAAAAGGGCAGACTTGTTAAAAGACCGAGCAGCCACCAAGAGTACTGGCAGAAGACCTAGCCCAACGGGATAGGAAACCCAATCATGCATGCATGCATACACGTAACATATTTGCATCCTTTTTGTGTTTGTTCTGCTTTGTAATAACAGGTTTCAAAAGAGAAAAAAAAAGCGTCAAAAGACAAACCAATCAGGAACATCGACAGTACTGTATCAGTCTGGGGGCGAGGCCCATATCAGCATCAGTCTAGGGGCAAGGCCCATAGCAATATCAGTTGGGGGCGAGGCCCATATCAGCTGTATCAGTCTGGGGGCGAGGCCCGTATCAGTATCAGTCTGGGGGCGAGGCCCATATCAGCTGTATCAGTCTGGGGGCGAGGCCCATATCAATATCAGTTTAGGGCGAAGCCCACATCATTCTGCGGGCGAGGCCCACATCAGCATCAGTCTGGGGGTGAGGCCCACATCAGTATCAGTTTTGGGGATAAGTCTTAGGGCTGAGGCCCACACCGTCAGAATTTCGGAATGAATCCCAGGGCCGAGGCCTACATCAGCAGAATTTTGGAATGAATCCCAGGGCCGAGGCCCACATCAGCATCAGTTTGGGGCGAGGCCCGTATTAGCATCAGTATCAGTCTTGCCGGGTATGGCATTCTGGGGGCGAGGCCCACATTACATCAGTATCAGTCTTGCCGGGTATGGCATTCTGGGGGCGAGCCCACATTACATCAGATCAGTCCTGCCGAGAATGGCACTCCGAGAATGGAGATATAGTCCGGGAATGGACAGCTCGGGAATGAGCACGCCGAGAATGGCACGCCGGGAATGGCACTCCAAGAATGGAAACACAGTTCGAGAATGAACAAGCCGGGAATGGCACTCCAAGAATGGAAACACAGTTCGAGAATGAACAAGCCGAGAATGGCAATCCAAGGATGGAGCAGAGTTCAAGAATGAACAAGCTGGGAATGGCAATCCAAGAATGGAGCAGAGTTCAAGAATGAACAAGCCGGGAATGGCACTCCAGGAATGGAAATACAGTTCAGAAATGAACAAGCCGGGGATGGCACTCCAAGAATGGAAGCATGGTTTGGAAATGGACCACTCTATTATCAACAACGTTTCGGAAATGAACCACTCTCATATCAGTAATGGTCCGGAAATGGACTATCTCATATCAGCACGGTTCGAAATGGACCATCATCTCATCTCGCCGAAAATGGCACTCCGAAAATGGAGCACGGTTCGAAATGAACCATCATCTCATCTCGCCGAAAATGGCACTCCGAAAATGGAGCACGGTTCGAAATGAACCATCATCTCATATCGCCGAAAATGGCACTCCGGAAATGGATCACGGTTCGAAATGGACCATCATCTCATCTCGCCGAAAATGGCACTCCGAAAATGGAGCACGGTTCGAAATGGACCATCACCTCATCTCGCCGAAAATGGAGCAACGGTTCAGAAATGGACCATTATCATATCTCGCCGAAAAGGGCACTCCGAAAATGGAGCATGGTTCGAAAATGGACTACTTTCACATCTCGCAGAAGTGGCATTCCGAAAATGGAGCACGGTTCGGAAATGGACCAAGGAAGGCCTAACCCAACGGAATAAGAAAACTCCTGCATACATGCATACACGTAACCTATATTGCATATTTTTGTGTTTGTTCTGTTTTGTGTAAACAGGCGTTGAAGACGGAAAAGAGTGAGCAGTAAGCCAATCAGAGATAGTAAAAGCACAGTATTTGATCTGGGCAGTAATCTGAAGATTGAGGTCCCAATGAAGTTAAGTCCGGGTATGGGTCTCGGAGGGCGAAGTCCACATCACATCATATCAGCTTGGGGGCGAGGCCCATATCGGCTGAGGAGCGAGGCTCCACATTATATCAGCTTGGGGGCGAAGCCCATATCGGCTGAAGAGCGAGGCTCCACATTGTACCAGCTGGGGGCGAGGCCCATATCGGCTGAGAGCGAGGCTCCACATCACATTACATCAGCTTGGGGGCGAAGCCCATATCGGCTGAGGAGCGAGGCTCCACATCACATTATATCAACTTGGGGGCGAAGCCCATATCGGCTGAGGAATGAGGCTCCACATCACATTACATCAGCTTGGGGGCGAAGCCCAAATCGGCTGAGGAGCGAGGCTCCACATCACATTATATCAGCTTGGGGGCGAAGCCCATATCGGCTGAGGAGCGAGGCTCCACATTGTACCAGCTTGGGGGCGAGGCCCATATCGGCTGGGGAGCGAGGCTCCACATCACATCATGTCAGCTTGGGGGCGAAGCCCATATCGGCTGAGGAGCGAAGCTCCACATCACATCATTTTGCAGGCGAGGCCCACATCATCAGCAGTATCGAGATGTGTCTCAGGATCGAGGTCCACTGCAGTATCAGCAAGCATTGTCCAAATGGATTTAACCATGGCAACGAGTAAAAGGTTTCGTCGTAATCGACACAATGTTGATAACGATACATTTTCGCTACAAGCCTAGCTTAGTACATTGGAATGTTGCCTTCCATGTATGTCTTCCTTGAAGACTTATATAGTACCAATAGGCACAATGCCTTCCGATACATCAACTAGTGTCCAAACATAGTTGGTATACATGGAATCCATTTCGGACTTCATGGCACTTTGCCATAATAGGGAGTCGATACCTTGTATCACTTTCTCTTACGTAGTCAGTGTTTCTTCCTCAATAAGATTGACATCTTTATGAGGTGAGATCAGAAACTCATACCTCCCAGGTTGTTTCATGACTCTCTCTCCGACTTATGCGGTTCTTGTGTATTCGAAGATTATTGGTATAGTTTCATCCTTGATGAACTATTTGTGTTCCATTAAGGAATCGGTGCCTGGAATAGTATTACTTCGATTTTCATCGAGTTTTACTTTCCTCCCACTTACCACTGCATATAGGTATTCCTCTTAGGAAAAACGCATGGCGAGCAATAATTACATTGTTCTCTAGTGAGTTGTATAAGTACTATACTTTGGTTTCGCTAGGATAACCTACAACTTAGGCACTTATCCGATTTGGGTTCTAGTTTGGTATTATCCAAACATATGCCTAGCATACCCAAATCTTCAGGAATGAGAAAACCCAGTTTCTTTCCTGTTCATATATAATATGAAGTCTGTCTAACAGATTTTCATGGAACCTTATTCAAAATAAGTTTTGCACTGATTAATGCGTATCCTTTGAAGGAAATGGTAGCTCAGAGCGACTCATGATTAACCTTATCATGTGCAACAAAATTCGGTTTCTCCATTCGGACACATCGTCAATTTGACGTGTTCCGGGAGGAGTCCTCATTGAAAGAATACTATACTCTTTCAAGTATTCGAGAAACTTATTGCTTAAGTATTTTCCACCATGGTCTAACCGTGACGGTATAATACTTTAGCCGGTATGTCTGTCTACTTCGTGTCAAAACTCTTTGAATTTATCAAAAGTTTCTGATCCGTGTTTCACAAGAAACACATAACCATAACGCGATACCACATCCGTAAAGGTTTTGAAGTATTCATATCCACCTCTAGCCTAGCTAGACATGGGCCCACTTACGTCACTATGAACAAAGGCTAACAGATCTGTGGCATTTGCACTTTTACCAAGTAAAAGGTATTTTAGGCACTTTGCCTAATAAACTAGATTCGTAGACATCATTTGAATAGAATCAAATCCGTCCTAATATCCACTCTTCAAAAGTGTGGATATACGAGTCTTGTTAATTGTGTCACAGACAACAATGCCACAAATAAGTCTTATCTGATCAAATCAGTTTGAGCTATTTGTTTGTCATGTAATATGTTCGAGATTTATTATATTCAAAATATAAATACTGTTATTCACATCTAATGTGTTTATCTCAATATCATCTTTATAAATTAAAACACTTTAGTGTTCTAGAATATAAAGGTATACCCGCAACGGGTTAAACCCTGATATAGAGATAATGTTTCTAGTCAAACTAGTTACATTGTAGCAGTTTCCTAATTTAAGTACACACCCGAAGGGTAGTTCCTAAACTTAGGTTTCTACGGTTTGAAACAACGACTGTCATCCCGTTTCCGATTCATAGATCAATCTCATCTGAAGTCAGTATCCTGCTTGTCAGCAGATTTTTCACATCAGTACATATTTATGTACCACATTTAGTATCTAAAATCCAATTTTAATACTAGCAGTGAACATGTTTATGACAAACATATTTGAAGTCGGAGCCTTGCACCGTCTTCAATTCCTTCATGTCTGCCTTGTCCATACGGCAGTCACGCTTCCAACGACCCCGTTTGCCACAGTTTAGGCAGACATTTTGGGATATGTCCTTTGTCTTCCCAGAAGATTATAATGATTTTGCCTTTGCCCCTTTTCTACACCCCGGAAGCCTTTGGCCAAGCCTTGGCCTTCTGGGACGTCGAAGTAAGATGCGCTTTCGCTTCTTGCCCTATTGCAAACTCTAGCTTTGTCTCCTTGAGTATAGCCATTAACTCTCCAAGAGTTTTCTATTGCAATTTGTACTTCTAAGATTTAAGAACAAATCTATGAAGATCCTTCAATTTCAATATCATACTATAATGATCTAATCCTTAGTTCTGACTAAGAAATTAAAGAGTCTTTGCGGCAAGCATAACGGATTAAGCACTAAAGTTATCAGCACATGAATATTCCAAATATCATGTTCTACTATTTGCTCAACTCAGGGCTTAGGCTCGAGACGTCACTCTATCAAATAGAATAACTTCTCAGTTCCCAGGACTATCCTGAGATTTTATTCCCAATTTGAAAATTAAAAGTCGTTTAATAACATTTTCACCCAGGATTATGTTTTAAACACTAATCTTTCAATTATCTTGATTACTATAGTCCAACTATCCAATCAACGATTTTAGGTACAATTTATTACAATGATTACTATAGTCCAACTATATAATCAACAATAATTTAATTGTTTAAATTCAATTATATTGATTACTATAATCCAATTATAAAATCAACTATTAATTGAAGTAGTTTGAATATAGTCCAACTGTTTAATTAAAACAACGATTAAATATTAGTCCAACTAATATATTAATTTATTTAACGAAATATTTGAATGATAGCATATTGGCAAGTAACTAAACGAATATTGCAAATTTAATACTTGCCTCCCACTATTTTTCGGCGAGCCTCTAACCCTCTGTGGAGTACTCGGGAAACCTTGTTTCCTAATGGGCTAGGATCTCGTTAAATAACACACAATCTTGACTTTGGCCAATAAATTGTATGATAATTAACTAGGTAGATCTCTAAGATCAATTGGATCCCATCCAATTCCTAGATCCAGTAGGTGGACATCCAAGTCCGAAACATATATCTTATATATGACAATATATCTAATATATCCCTAACTTTTTTCCTCTGAATCAATTAAGCCTTGGCTTTGGCACAAAAAACTTAATGATCTCAGTTAAGCGGAACCCATTGACTATGGAAAGCTTCGTAATCGATGTCGATGGACAAGAAGTGATCTTGACTTTGGCCAACAAATCACAACTTGGACAAGACACCGATATGGAACAAAGCCTTCATGATTCAAACACATCTGCGACGGACAAAGGTCTTGACTTTGGCCAACAAACCAGTGCCAATCTTGGATCTTGAGAATGAATCATTCAATGGAAGGAAAAACGCTTAATATGTATTGAGGGTTTTTCGCGTAAATTGGCAACCAATTTATTATCTTTGTTAAGGTCTCATCATCATACACCCTTAAACATGCATTCTAAACACATAATAATGCGCGTAAGTAAATATAATAATGATATGCGGATGGATACTTAATCACATTGTTCCTAGAATAAATCTCTCAATTTCCTCTCTCCCGCTGGCACAAGTATTACTTCTACCCAATTACATAACACTTCGAAAGAAACCTCATTTACACTGAGGGGAATAGGTGAGAAGAGAAATCCACAGAGTCAAGAGGTAATAGGCTGGACACGCAGGTCCAATTAATAAATTCTAAATTTATTACAACAATTTCCAAAATTGCCCTCACCCATCTAATATCCATACGATATACATTATTCATACATCGCATCCATGTATTCACACAAGCATGTTATCAATCAATCTAATCCAATTAATTAATCTGATAATTAATGACCATCCAATGTTCAAAAAACGATTTGATTTTGCGCGAGTCCGACTCGTTTTAAGAATAAGTACTCAAAGTACGAATTCTTGAATTATATTAAATTACAACATTAAATCCAATTTAATTTGTATTTAATACTAATTCTATATTTAATTCTAAATTAAATAATTACACTTTATTAATGAACCTTTACGACTTAGATTCTAAATCTAATCGTTACGGGTCTCAAAGCCCGATTAACATCCAATGTCAATTTTAATTAAAGTCCAATGGGCTTTCAATTAATTTCATAAGGCATGTACTTTTGGTCAATATGGGTCAAACCCAAATACCAAAGCCCATTTAAGGAATCACCCTTATTTGCCATAAAACCAATTTAGGCCCATTAGGCTCAATTAAAATTAAAGGTCCATTAAGTCATAATTGGACTTTATGGATATGGTTTTGGGCCCAATTGGATCCAACCAATTAGCCTGAACAAAACTTGGCCAACCAAGCCCATTAAGCCCAATTACAACTTTACAAGCCCAATTCCAAATTTGGCCCAATTAATTAAATTACCAAATTCCAAATTTCATAATTTAATTAACCTAAAGTGTATGCCATAATTAATTAACCAAATTAACATTTCCAAAACATCAATTTACTACAATTAATTATGCTTATCATCATCAAAACATGTCCAACACATTTGAATAAAAAATAAATCATTTTCCATGCTACATCATTCACGGTATTTTAGGGTTTTCTTTTTCCGATTCGGTTTTAATCCAATTAAATCCTAAATCAACATTACCAAATGATTTCAACTCATCCAATGATCAAAATCAAAAAAATACCATGACATTAGGGCATTGTATACTTTCGGCCAAGCCTAGTATTTGGGGAAAATTTGATCCAATCCAATTTTCACAAAATTGATCACAATAACTCCAAGTTATTCATATACAAGCATGCTCAAACAAGTAATTTCACTCAAACATGCTCAAATCCAATTTACCCAAATTTTACCCTAATCAAATTTCATGCTCAAATGGCTCAAGATACCATTGTTTGTGTTTCTAGATTAGTCCCAAGGATCATTCAAGCAAGAAATCATGTGTGAATACTCAAAGATGAATGGCGGAATCATACTTACATTGATCGGTTATGCGATGCGTCGAACACAAAAACTTTTCTCCTCCAAGGAAGCTCTCGGCAGTAGGCTGTTTTTGTTGTCCAAGATTTTCGGTCATCCCTCCATTGATGCTCCAAGCTCCAAGCTTTGCAAATGATGATTTCATGCATATGGGTTTGTTTCCCTATCACCTTGGATGACTCTTCATGTGCTAGCATAAGAAACAATTGTCACAAATTTTCCTATTCATCTTCTTCAACTCTCGGTTTTGGCAAGGCAAAGGAGAAAGAAATGGCCCTAGGCCGTGAGAGGGAGAGAGAGAGTGAGTGGTTGTGTTTTTGTGAATTGTGTATCTATACCAAAATAATAAATGGTAAATGTCTTTCATCCATCACATTGGAGTGTTTCACACTCCAGCATCAAATTCCATCAACTTCCATCAATCAAAGTGACTAAAGTTGATAAGTGATGTGACGCTTGATGTGACTAGTGGGCCCACTCGATTCAAATGCGAGTGGGCTCGCAAACACTCCCGGGCTCGGGTTCGCTAATTCTGAATTAATGAATTTTCCGTTGCGACGTAATTAAATCAAATTTAATTAAATAATTATGCCTAGCAAAATTACTATTCACATCGCTAGCGAATTAATTCTAAATTAACTCGTTCGCCCGAATTAAAATCTAATTTTAATTCCGCGTCGAAATCTAATTTCGTTATAATATATCGAATATATTATTTTATCGATTAATTCCAAATAATCGTTCTCTCTCTTTAATTAATATTTTATCCCAGATAAAATATCTCCGTAATTAATCCCAGATTAATTTTCTCTCTTATAATTAATCCCAGATTAATAAAGTGCGAGTCATACGTCATCGGTGAATCTTCAGGAAGCGGCCCATGAGATCCCCAGATATGTTGGCAGTAAATCTGGTCGTCGGACTATCCTAGTACTACGTTTTTACCGATTTACAAGACATGGTTGGCTTCTAGCAAAGCACTGTGCCTACCCAATTCTCCAGAAATATTCTTATAGGAATATGTTATCTATATTAGGCGTAGTATACGTAGTATTGCGTATTACGATCCACCCTAGGTACGAGGTTAGCATTCAGACCACAGCGATGCCCTAGGTACGGGGTTAGCACGCCAGGTACGGCATGTGGACTATTCAGACATTTGTGGCTCTCTAGGTACGGAGACGTCACCGCGACACCCTAGGTACGGGGTTTAGCATTCAGACCACAGCGACGCCCTAGGTACGGGGTTAGCACGCCAGGTACGGCATGTGGACTATTCAGACATTTGTGGCACTCTAGGTACGGAGGCGTCACTGCGACACCCTAGTACGGGGTTAGCATTCAGACCACAAAAGCGACGCCCTAGGTACGGGGTTAGCAACGCCAGGTACGGCATGTGGACATTCAGAATTTGTGGCACTCTAGGTACGAAGGCGTCACTGCGACACCCTAGGTATGGGTTTAGCACTCAAGACAACATCATCACATCATCACTGCGGCACTCTAGGTATGGAAGACGCAAACCGCGATGCCCTAGGTATAGGTACGGGGTTTAGCATTAATCAACTCCAGCACAGCAGGCAGACCAGGTGACAGCTGCGAGCCAGGTAATTCAAAATGCGTTGCACGTACTTTGATAGGATTGTCATTTTCACACACTGCACAAGTCCAATCAAAGTGGGGGCGACTGTAGGCATTGCATTTTTACACATTAGCCCAATGATGAGTCTCGTATGGAGGCAACTACTTCTTTAGTCATGAAAGTCGCGGGAAACGGACGTTGGAAGGGTAAAGTTGGAAAATAGAATTTTTGATGGATTTAATCTCGTTGTTTTCCGCTTCGGTTGCTTGTTATACCTCCGTTTCTAAGCTCACCTTAGGCCCAAACTCCCATAGACCACATACCTAACCCAAACCAAGCCCAAATACCCAAGTCAACCCAAGTCAAACCAAGTCAAACCAAACCTATGCCCATTGGCCATGATTCACGCCCATTGCCCTTTATTTAGGTAATTGCACATTAATCACATGTTTAAATCTTGTTAAATCCTTACCTAAATAAAAGAAATCAAATAAATCATTACCAAATCAAATCCAATCCCAAATCCTAATTAGGAGATGCATTCCTTATTAGAAATCAATTAGGAGATTCCTTCCTAATCTAATTAGGAAAGTCTTCTCTCTTTGCCTATAAAAAGAGGCCTTCACCCCCCATTCAAACCTAGCCCATACATCTCTCTCACAGCGCCCTAAAGCACTCTCTTAAGCCTCCATTGCACGCCCAAGCATCCCCCTGAAGCCTCCATTGCCGCACCTTCAAGATCCAATAGCCTCCATTGCCGCATCTTCCCTCCATCATCAACACCCTTCACGCCCAAGCCCTAAACTTAACCCTCCATTGCCGAGTTCCAGCCCCCATTCACAGCCCTAAAACACCCTCAAATAAACCTTATTCACAGCCCTAAAGTCGCACTAAACACCCTCCAAACACAGCCCCATTCGCAGCCCCAAAACAGTCCCTGAAAACACCCCACTGCACCTGTGAACTGCCGCAGTTCACCTTCTGTTCTGGTCAGTTTTTGTTGCGTCCTTAGCCCACAAAACAGTCCTAAAATCACCTAAACACCATCCCCAAAACCTCCATAAAGTTTCCCTAAAAAATCCTCACAAACGCACCTCCCTAAGCCTTCAAAATCACCCAAAACAGTCCGCTAAACCATCAAGACAGTGACCTGAAACGTAGCAGCGAAACAGCAGCGAAACGGACTTGAAACAGCAGCCCGAACAGCAAAACAGCGAGGAAAGACGTTGAGTTGGTGAACTAAAAGAGTAGCGGATCATTCACCCTTCCAACGGACGTGTAACGCCCTTTCTTAGACGACAAAAGAGGTTAGACCTGAGGGCACCTTTCTACTTATCTTCTTTATTGTTGTTTTATTTATTTTGATATATAATTGCATGAGAGTCGTTTGAAGCATGATGTGATTGTTGGATGAGCGGGATATGTGTTCCCTTTTGTGGTATATCGGATGGAAACCCGGACGTAAATTCCATAGCCGATTCCGAATGGACGGTAGTATGGTCTGCACTCGGGATACAATGCCACGTACCACTTAAGATACACGTATCTCGTCTCATCCTAACTTGTATTTGAGCATGTTATAGTCTTTAGGTTATTGTTTATTATTTAAAGCATGGTTTAATTTAGTTTGTTATTTATTTGTTAAAGCATGTTTAGGTTGTTCATTATGCATGTTCTTAGTTTATGATGCGTTTGGGTAATGATTTATGCATGTTGATTTAATGGTTCAATATGCTTGTTGTGTTACATTGCGTGGAATTATTTGGATGAAAGCATGTTAGATCTAAGTACCCTTGAGCATGAATGTTGAATAGATTCGGTTAGTTTATTGCACAAATTATATCATCACAAGTGACATAAGTAAGGGACCATTCCGAACCCAACGGTTTGAGGTCTTCCCTTGCGAGGGGTGAGTGCGGCCTTAAATCTTTGTCCCGGTTCACACCGGGTGGCGACTCCATGTTATTTCGTACTTCCCAACTAGGCCGCGAGCCTAGAACAGCGTCGCCCAGGTTCTGTTGTCTACAGTCTGGCGACTCCACTGGGGATATTAGAGAATTGGCCTCGAAATCATGTCTTGTGATGTGTATAATTTGTGCATTAGTTGACCATTTCTATAGTGGGTTGAGGGGGTTAATCAAAGGCTTTGTTGAAGCTAGGTGATGGTTGGGTGTCTTCCTTCCTTCACTCACTACCCTTCGGGGAAAAGCTGTGAAGGCACCTAGATAAATCATTACTTGTAGCTCGTTGTGACATACTAGTTTGGAGGACTCGTTGTTTATTCCTGACACCAAGCGATAAGAGCCTAAGGGGCTTGGGTACTTAAGAGAGCCTCGCTCCACCTTCCCTCTGGGGAATCTACAACGGGAAATCCATTCGACAGTTAGTCACACACCGTAACTCGTTGGCACGTACCGTAAGGTATAAAAAAGGGTGCACTCACTTGGTCGCTTGAACCCTTGAGTGGGGAGTCCTAGTTGTGGGTAATCCTTCGTCAAACGAGAGCCTTTGTCCGCGCCCCGTGAACCCACTTGTGAAACTTAGCCTTGAAAGAACCGGTAGTTATTTATTTTATGTTTGTGTGTTGGACCGCCGTCATTTGGATCCAGTTGGACCTTTTGTCAAAAGATGTGAACTTGTTGGGCCATTTAAACTGGGGCAAGTTTGTGTCCTTTGACAGTTGGGCCAAAAGCTTCTAAAATGCCGGTGGGCCACTTTGTGAATGGGCCTTTTATCATTTGAAGTCATTTAGCCATATCATTGTAAAGTGTAAACCTGTTGGGCCTTTTCAACTGGGACAAGTTTGCACCGCGCGATGGTGCGATTAAATACTTTAAAATGATAATGGGCCAAGTACTTCATAATTATATATTCCATGCATCGCATACATCTCATGCATCTCATGCATACATGCATCATGTTGACCCTTGTGTCTTAAAAGCCATCATGGATACCCGTTGGGTTAGAAAAAAAAAAAAAGAGTCAGAGCATTCCTTGGGAAAATCCAGTATATCAGTCGGTTCATTGCCAAGCTGACGTCAGTATGTGAGCCTATCTTCAAGCTGTTGAGGAAAGACCAGCCAGTAAAGTGGAACGAGCAGTGTCAGAAGCATTTGACAGAATAAGGGAATATTTGGTGAAACCTCCCGTCTGAGACCTCCGAAACAGGGCAGACCTTTGGTGCTTTATTTGGCTATTGAACCCGAAGCGCTGGGGGCGATGATGGTACAAGCCGATGAGACAGGAGTAGAGCACGCCATCTACTACCTCAGTAAGAAGCTGCTTCCGTACGAAGCTCGCTATCAGGAAGTGGAGAAGATTTGTCTAGCAGTAGTATGGGTGTCCAGGAAATTACGCCACTATTTCCAGTCTTACAAGATCCAAGTGGTCGCAAAGGAGAATCCTTTGAAGTATCTACATTCGGTGCCTTCACTAGTTGGAAAGCTGGGCAGATGGTTAGTACTGTTGACTGAATTTGACATCGAGTACCTCACTTCAAAGGTAATCAAAGGGCGAGCCGTGGCAGAATTCCTAGCCTTGCAACCTGTTGAAGGGGATCAGTACAAGTTTGAATTCCCCGACGAAGAAATCCAAGCTATAGCAGTCAAGGATGGAAGATGTATTTTGACGGAGCAGTGAACTGCAAAGGAGCCGGAATCGGTATTGTAATAGTAACCCCTGGGGGAGAGACTTTGCCTATGGCCAAGAGGTTGACGTTCAGGGTAACTAACAATATGGCTGAGTATGAAGCATGTGCATTCGGCTTGACTGCATTAATAGCCTTGAGAGCTACGAACGTGGATGTTTACGGAGATTCAATGTTGGTGATCCGACAGATGCAAGGAGAATGGGAGTTAAAAGAAGAACGGTTGAAGCCGTACTTATTCCACCTCAGAAACCTAGCACATGCTATCCCTAACTGCAAATTTCAGCACTTGCCTCGGGAAGAAAATCAGATGGCAGATGCATTGGCAACGCTAGCCGCAACCTGGGAGAATCCAGAGAAATTGGTGATGAGACCACTTGTGTTGACAACGGCCAGCAAACCGGTTTATGAGATAGAGAGGATCTTGGGAGTAGAGGTCGATGACGGAAGACCGTGGTATTATGACATCCAGAGGTATCTGGAACATGGGGAATACCCAGAGGAAGCGAGCAGAAAAGACAGAATCGCCATTCAGAAGTTGGCTGCTCAATATGTGAGTCTGAAGGGAGAACTCTACAAAAGGCAAGCGAACGGTGTTCAGCTGAAATGCTTGAGAAAGGAAGAAGCTCAGAAGATAATGGATGAAGTGCATGCTGGCGTCTGTGGACCGCATATGAACGGATTGAACTTGTCCCGCAAGATTGTGAGACAAGGCTTTTACTGGTCAACCATGGAAGCCGACTGCGCGAAGCTGGTAAGGCACTGTCATGATTGTCAAGCGCACGGGAATTTGAATCATTTGCCGCATACAGAATTGCACGGGTTGTCAGAACCGTGGCCTTTCTCAGCATGGGGAATTGATATGATCGGAGAGATTCGGCCGAATGCGTCAAACGGACATCGCTTTATAGTGGTAGCAGTGGACTACTTCTCGAAATGGGTAGAAGCCGAGTCATTCCGTAATGTCACGGCAAAACAAATGGCTAAGTTCATAGCCCGGAATCTCATATGCCGGTACGGTATGCCGCATCACGTGGTTACGGACAATGGAGTCCAGTTTCAGGGAGAGACCAAGGCGATGTTACAGAGGTATGGGATAGGTCATCATAAGTCTTCACCATACAGACCGCAGGCTAATGGAGCAGTTGAGGCAGCCAACAAGACAATAAAGACGATTCTGGCGAAGATGACGGAGAATTACAAAGACTGGGCTGATAAGCTGTCGTATGCCTTGTGGGGATACAGAACTTCTGTAAGGACAGCAACTGGAGCTACGCCTTACTCTTTAGTCTATGGAATGGAAGCGGTACTGCCGGTGGAAGTTGAGATACAGTCCATGCGGGTGTTAGCAGAAGCAGAATTGCCTGAACGAGAATGGACCTCGCAGAGGTTTGAGCAGTTAGCATTGATGGATGAGAAGAGGATGAAGTCCTTGCATCACATGCAGATATATCAGAAGAGGTTGGCCCGAGCATTTAATAAGAAGGTGCGTCCTACCAAGATCAAGAAAGGTGATCTGGTACTTAAGCAGTCGAAGCCGTCGACGACAGACCCAAGAGGGAAGTTCAGACCAAATTGGGAAGGACCATACATTGTTCAGAAGGTAATGGGAAATGGAGCAGTGAGACTGTCGGACTTGGAAGGGAATGAGTTCACCGAGCCGATCAATGTTGACAGATTGAAGTTGTATTTTGCCTGAGGGACAGAAGACTGAATAGTCATCCGCAGAAGACCTAACCCAACGGGATGAAGAGAACTCATGCATGCATGCACACATATAACCCATTATTGCATTCTTTTTTTTTTTTGCGTGTTTTGTGTTTTTTTGTTTTATATTCACAGGTATCGAAGAATAAAAGAGAAAGCGGCAAAGACAAGCTAATCAGAAACAGCGAAAGCACTGTATTGAATTTGGGAAGAAATCCTAAGGCTGAGGTCCACATCGGTGTTAAGATTCAGATGGTAATCTGAGGGTTAAGGCCCATTTTGAGTTTGAAATTCGGGTATGGATCCCGGGGGCGAAGCCCACATGGTCAGCAGTAAAGAGGAAGAATTCCTTTGATTGAGTGAGTGAGTGAGTAAAAAAAAAAAAAAAAAAAGTGAGAGAGAAGTCTTTGATGGTTAAACATATGTCCGGTGATGACATTATGTGCTGTAGGGAGAAGCCTTAGAAGCGAGAAGCGCGAGACGCGCTCTTATCCGGTATTCTGAATGGATTGATCTCGGCTGGACTCATGAAGCACTTGATAAAGGTATCTCAACAGTAGAAGCCTGAGCGGTTGATGAGATGACTAGTTGAAGAGATGGTGGATCGGTGAATGACCGTTTGCCTGGATGTCCACACTGATTTGCCTTTGCTACGATACATGATATGGTTGGAAAATAAAGAAAGAAAAGTCTCTGCAATGAAAAGAAAAGAAATAGACCGCCTATAACCGATAAGCGTGAAGCTACCCATGGGCGAGTATTAGGACCACCATGAGGAGAAATGCTACCTTAAAGGGTAGGTGAGTCAGAAAAAGAAGAAAAAGAAAGAAAAAAAGAAAAAAATGAAAAGAAAAAAAAGAGAGAGACAAAAGAGAAAGAAAACATATCATGTTGAGTATGCTAAGTAATTGCAGAGTGTGACCCAGACATCCAGGTTGGTTAGACCCACTGATCCGATTCTCCGAAGCGAAATCATCGAGTTGGCTGACTTAAGGAATAAGCTGCGAAGAACCTTAGCACACACACTAGGAGTCTGGTTCAGATCACCCATTCAGGGGATTGGGTTTGAGTATGTCGAATACTTTGAAGATTCTTTGGCTTTGACGCGAAGCATCCGTTGAGGACAAAAATATGTTTAGCTATCAAGATTATCTCAAAGAGAGGCACTACAGTGTGCAAAATAGAGAATCGGCATCAGTAGTAGACCTGCCGGGTATGGCATTCTGTGGGCGAGGCCCACATTGGTTCAAATCAGTTTCAGCCAGGTACGGCACTCCGGGTATGGAGGTATCAGATCAGCCAGGTACGGCACGGCACTCCGGGTATGGAGATATCAGATCAGCCAGGTACGGCACTCCGGGTATGGAGATATCAGTTCAGCCAGGTACGGCACTCCGGGTATGGAGATATCAGATCAGTTCAGCCAGGTACGACACTCCGACATGGAGATATCACAGCTGCGACACCCTAGGTACGGGGTTAGCATTCAGACATTTGTGGCTCTCTAGGTACGGAGACGTCACCGCGACACCCTAGGTACGGGGTTAGCACTCAGACATTTGTGGCACTCTAGGTACGGAGCGTCACTCGCGACACCCTAGGTACGGGGTTAGCATTCAGACCACAGCGACTCCCTAGGTACGGGGTTAGCACGCCAGGTACGGCATGTGGACTATTCAGACATTTGTGGCACTCTAGGTACGGAGGCGTCACTGCGACACCCTAGGTACGGGGTTAGCACTCAGACATTTGTGGCTCTCTAGGTACGGAGACGTCACCACGACACCCTAGGTACGGGGTTAGCACTCAGACATTTGTGGCACTCTAGGTACGGAGGCGTCACTGCGACACCCTAGGTACGGGGTTAGCACTCAGACATTTGTGGCTCTCTAGGTACGGAGACGTCACTGCGACACCCTAGGTACGGGTTAGCATTCAGACCACAGCGACGCCCTAGGTACGGGGTTAGCACGCCAGGTACGGCATGTGGACTATTCAGACATTTGTGGCTCTCTAGGTACGGAGACGTCACCGCGACACCCTAGGTACGGGGTTAGCATTCAGACCACACGACGCCCTAGGTACGGGGTTAGCACGCCAGGTACGGCATGTGGACTATTCAGACATTTGTGGCTCTCTAGGTACGGAGACGTCACCGCGACACCCTAGGTACGGGGTTAGCATTCAGACCACAGCGACGCCCTAGGTACGGGGTTAGCACGCCAGGTACGGCATGTGGACTATTCAGACATTTGTGGCACTCTAGGTACGGAGGCGTCACTGCGACACCCTAGGTATGGGGTTAGCACTCAGACAACCAACATCATCACTGCGGCACTCTAGGTATGGAGACGCAACCGCGACGCCCTAGGTACGGGGTTTAGCATTATCACTCAGCACAGCAGGCAGACCAGGTGACAGCTGGCGAGCCAGGTAAGTAAAAATGCATTGCACGTACTTTGATAGGATTGTCATTGTCACACACTGCACAAGTCCCATCAAAGTGGGGGCGACTGTAGGCATTGCATTTTTACACATTAGCCCAATGATGAGTCTCGTATGGAGGCAACTACTTCTTTAGTCATGAAAGTCGCGGGAAACGGACGTTGGAAGGGTAAAGTTGGAAAATAGAATTTTTGATGGATTTAATCTCGTTGTTTTCGCTTCGGTTGCTTGTTATACCTCCGTTTCTAAGCTCACCTTAGGCCCAAACTCCCATAGACCACATACCTAACCCAACCCAGCCCAAATACCCAAGTCAACCCAAGTCAAACCAAGTCAAACCAAACCTATGCCCATTGGCCATGATTCACGCCCATTGCCCTTTATTTAGGTATTGCACATTAATCACATGTTTAAATCTTGTTAAATCCTTACCTAAATAAAAGAAATCAAATAAATCATTACCAAATCAAATCCAATCCCAAATCCTAATTAGGAGATGCATTCCTTATTAGAAATCAATTAGGAGATTCCTTCCTAATCTAATTAGGAAAGTCTTCTCTCTTTGCCTATAAAAAGAGGCCTTCACCCCCCCTTCAAACTAGCCATACCCATACTCTCTCTCACACGCCTAAAGCACTCTCTTAAGCCTCCATTACACGCCCAAGCATCCCCCTGAAGCCTCCATTGCCGCACCTTCAAGATCCAATAGCCTCCATTGCCGCACCTTCCCTCCATCATCAACCCCCACCTTCACGCCCAAGCCCTAAACTTAACCCTCCATTGCCGAGTTCCAGCCCCCATTCACAGCCCTAAAACACCTCAAATAAACCTTATTCACAGCCCTAAAGTCGCACTAAACACCCTCCAAACACAGCCCCATTCGCAGCCCCAAAACAGTCCCTGAAACACCCCACTGCACCTGTGAACTGCCGCAGTTCACCTTCTGTTCTGGTCAGTTTTTGTTGCGTCCTTAGCCCACAAAACAGTCCTAAAATCACCTAAACACCATCCCCAAAACCTCCATAAAGTTTCCCTAAAAAATCCTCACAAACGCACCTCCCTAAGCCTTCAAAATCACCCAAAACAGTCCGCTAAACCATCAAGACAGTGACCTGAAACGTAGCAGCGAAACAGCAGCGAAACGGACTTGAAACAGCAGCCCGAACAGCAAAACAGCGAGGAAAGACGTTGAGTTGGTGAACTAAAAGAGTAGCGGATCATTCACCCTTCCAACGGACGTGTAACGCCCTTTCTTAGACGACAAAAGAGGTTAGACCTGAGGGCACCTTTCTACTTATCTTCTTTATTGTTGTTTTATTTATTTTGATATATAATTGCATGAGAGTCGTTTGAAGCATGATGTGATTGTTGGATGAGCGGGATATGTGTTCCCTTTTGTGGTATATCGGATGGAAACCCGGACGTAAATTCCATAGCCGATTCCGAATGGACGGTAGTATGGTCTGCACTCGGGATACAATGCCACGTACCACTTAAGATACACGTATCTCGTCTCATCCTAACTTGTATTTGAGCATGTTATAGACTTTAGGTTATTTGTTTATTATTTAAAGCATGGTTTAATTTAGTTTGTTATTTATTTGTTAAAGCATGTTTAGGTTGTTCATTATGCATGTTCTTAGTTTATGATGCGTTTGGGTAATGATTTATGCATGTTGATTTAATGGTTCAATATGCTTGTTGTGTTACATTGCGTGGAATTATTTGGATGAAAGCATGTTAGATCTAAGTACCCTTGAGCATGAATGTTGAATAGATTCGGTTAGTTTATTGCACAAATTATATCATCACAAGTGACATAAGTAAGGGACCATTCCGAACCCAACGGTTTGAGGTCTTCCCTTGCGAGGGGTGAGTGCGGCCTTAAATCTTTGTCCCGGTTCACACCGGGTGGCGACTCCATGTTATTTCGTACTTCCCAACTAGGCCGCGAGCCTAGAACAGCGTCGCCCAGGTTCTGTTGTCTACAGTCTGGCGACTCCACTGGATTTAGAGAATTGGCCTCGAAATCATGTCTTGTGATGTGTATAATTTGTGCATTAGTTGACCATTTCTATAGTGGGTTGAGGGGGTTAATCAAAGGTTTGTTGAAGCTAGGTGATGGTTGGGTGTCTTCCTTCACTCACTACCCTTCGGGGAAAAGCTGTGAAGGCACCTAGATAAATCATTACTTGTAGCTCGTTGTGACATACTAGTTTGGAGGACTCGTTGTTTATTCCTGACACCAAGCGATAAGAGCCTAAGGGGCTTGGGTACTTAAGAGAGCCTCGCTCCACCTTCCCTCTGGGGAATCTACAACGGGAAATCCATTCGACAGTTAGTCACACACCGTAACTCGTTGGCACGTACCGTAAGGTATAAAAAAGGGTGCACTCACTTGGTCGCTTGAACCTTGAGTGGGGAGTCCTAGTTGTGGGTAATCCTTCGTCAACGAGAGCCATTGTCCGCGCCCCGTGAACCCACTTGTGAAACTTAGCCTTGAAAGAATCGGTAGTTATTTATTTTATGTTTGTGTGTTGGACCGTCGTCATTTGGATCCAGTTGGACCTTTTGTCAAAAGATGTGAACTTGTTGGGCCATTTAAACTGGGGCAAGTTTGTGTCCTTTGACAGTTGGGCCAAAAGCTTCTAAAATGCCGGTGGGCCACTTTGTGAATGGGCCTTTTATCATTTGAAGTCATTTAGCCATATCATTGTAAAGTGTAAACCTGTTGGGCCTTTTCAACTGGGACAAGTTTGCACCGCGCGATGGTGTGATTAAATACTTTAAAATGATAATGGGCCAAGTAGTTTAAAGTTTCTTTTCATAATTATATATATTCCATGCATCGCATACATCTCATGCATCTCATGCATACATGCATCATGTTGACCCTTGTGTCTTAAAAGCCATCATGGATACCTGTTGGGTTAGAAAAAAAAAAAAAGAAGTCAGAGCATTCCTTGGGAAAATCCAGTATATCAGTCGGTTCATTGCCAAGCTGACGTCAGTATGTGAGCCTATCTTCAAGCTGTTGAGGAAAGACCAGCCAGTAAAGTGGAACGAGCAGTGTTAGGAGGCATTTGACAGAATAAGGGAATATTTGGTGAAACCTCTCGTTCTGAGACCTCCGAGACAGGGTAGACCTTTGGTGCTTTATTTGGCTATTGGGCCCGAAGTGCTGGGGGCGATGATGGTACAAGATGATGAGACTGGAGTAGAGCACGCCATCTACTACCTCAGTAAGAAGCTGCTTCCGTACGAAGCTCGCTATCAGAAAGTGGAGAAGATTTGTCTAGCAGTAGTATGGGTGTCCAGGAAATTACGCCACTATTTCCAGTCTTACAAGATCCAAGTGGTCGCAAAGGAGAATCCTTTGAAGTATCTACATTCGGTGCCTTCACTAGTTGGAAAGTTAGGCATATGGTTAGTACTGTTGACTGAATTTGACATCGAGTACCTCACTTCAAAGGTAATCAAAGGGCGAGCCGTGGCAGAATTCCTAGCCTTACAACCTGTTGAAGGGGATCAATACAAGTTTGAATTCCCCGACGAAGAAATCTAAGCTCATGCAAGTGTAATAGGAGGTTGTGTTTTACCGATGGTACGGGAAATAGCTTCGCTTTGGATAGACCCCCTCGGAATTCCATTGGTAGTATGACTATGTGTCTATGTAAGTCCGAAATCAGGGTAGGTGTATTTGGTCTTAACCTGAGACTTGCACCGCTAATACTTACGACAATCAATATACTTTGGTTTTGGTCGTCCATGGCTTTAACCGGTTTCTGTGTACGCCTCTTCTGGGTATATCGAGAATCGTAGTGTGTTGGGTGTGATGTCAAGACGGAAGTATCACTCCAGTTATAGTGGAGATGATGGTAACGTAGGATACATGACTGGTTCTCTTAAATGCTGCAGTTATCGGGATATTATGACAAGGTCATGTATATCCGATTATAGAGACTAGTCACCAGACATCCGAGATGTGCTTCGTACGGGGCAGACACAATTCCAGCCCCAGGCCTAGCACGTGATCATCCGATACTGGATCGACATACGCAATACTACGTATACTACGCCTGATATAGATCGCTTATTCCTGTAAGCATATTTCTGGAGAATTGGGTAGGCATGACGCTTTGCTAGAAGCCAACATTGTCTTGTAAATCGGTATAAATGTAGTACGAGGTACTTACGCGTTCGGATAGTCCGACGACAGAATTTATTGCCAACATATCCGGGGATCTCATGGGTCGCTTCCCGAAGATTCACCGATGACGTATGACTCGCACTTTTATTAATCTGGGATTAATTAGATGAGAGAGAAAATTAATCTGGGATTAATTACGGAGATATTTTATCTAGGATAAAATATCAATTAAAGAGAGATAATGATTAATTTGGAATTAATCAATAAAAAAATATATTTGATATATTATAAGAAATTGGATTTCGACGCGGAATTAAAATTAGATTTTAATTCGGGCGAACGAGTTAATTTAGAATTAATTCATTAACGACGTGAATAGTGATTTCGCTAGGCATAATCATTTAATTACATCGCAACGAAAAATTCGTTAATTTGGAATTAGCGAACCCGAGCCCGAGATTGTTTGCGAGCGCATTCACATTTCGAATTCGAGTGCGGCACGTAAGTCAAATCAAGCGTCAAATCGCTAGTCGCATCAAGCGTCAAATCATTAGTCACTTTGAGTGATGTGACAACTTGTCACTTGATTGATTGAGTGATGTGACATGATGTGAGTTGATGGAAAGCTTTTGAAAGCTTGAGTGACATTTATTGTTATTTTAATCATTTGTATATGTTTTATTTTTTGATTTTTGAAATAAAAAAGAAGTGTATTAGATACACTTAACATATTACAATACACTTCACTCATTCTCTCTCCTAGGCTCACGAATTTGGAGCCATTTCTTCATCTCTCTCTCTCGGCCATTTGGCCATTTTTCTTCACTGGTTTTTCTGGGCAGAAACCGTGAGATGGGAAGCAAAAGTGTGGCGATTTTGTGGCAAAATCGTCAAGATCTAGCACTCCGAGAGACATGCGAAGGTGATAGGGAAGTCCACCCATGAGCATGGAAGTTCAACACAAGCTTGGAGCTTGCTTGGAGGACCTCACATGGCCGAAAATGGAGACATCATTGCAGCTCACTGCCGAGCTTAGATGAGGCAGAAAAATCAGATTTTTGTTGTCCAATGCGTCGCTCATCCGATCGATGTGAGTATTCCGCGACTCCTTGAATGTGTTCACATGTATTTTCTTGCTTGATAATGATCCTTGGACCTTAGAGAATCCAACGGAACACGGGGAGAGAGAATACCCATATGGCGTCTGGCCATCTCATTCTGTATCTTGGGTATGCCGAACACGGGGAGGGAGAATACCCCCGTGGAGTCTGGCCATCCCATTCTATATCCTCAGGAATGACAAATATTGGGATGGAAAATACCTCTGTGGCGTCTAGCCATCACATTCTGTATCTCGAGTATGCCGAACACGGGGATGGAGAATACCTCATTGACGTCTGGTCATCCTACTTCATATCCGTAGGTGCATAGCGCGGGTAAGGGCCCACAGGCCTCCGTGACTTTGTAGCCTCGGGTATGCTGATCACGAGGAGGAAGAATACATCTGTGGCCTCTGGCCAACCCGTTTCGGATTCGTTGTTTCTTTTTGGTCGGTACGGGGTATGTGCTAAGTCACCCTCGTTTTATTTTTTTATCTTGATTTTGTTTTTAATGGATGACATGAAGTGGGACGCCATTTCCGGTCTCCATGGTGATTTCCGGAGGTTGAAAATCTTCCCTCATGGTTAAGTCTTGGAAAGAAGTTTGATGGTTCGGGTCTGCTTTCGTAATTCCGAGGCCGTGGTATATTGTGGCTCGGGGTCATGTTACATCCTACCAAGGCCTTATTATCTTTGTTGGCATGAGGTCGAAGTTTCTCCCCCATGGTCAAGTGTTGAGTGGCATAAGGAGAGAGCATTCCCTTGTTGCCAAAAGCTTATCATGTTTCGATTCTGCTTTTGTACCGCCGAGGCATTGGTGATTTGATGGATCGGGGTCTGGTTACGTCCCACCGAGACCTTATTATCTTTGTATGCATGAGGTCAGAGTTTCTCCCCCATGGCCAATTGTTGATTGGAACAAGGAGTGATCATTCCCTTGTGGCCGAGTGGATGGGATATGTCCCGTCGAGGTCCTTGTTATTTTCCTAATAGCCCGATGTGGTGAATGTTCCCTTGTGGTTTTGTTCAGTTTTGGAGGACTCTACAGATCATTTCTTTCCGAGTTAGCAGCATGAAAAGAGCATGCATCTACCCGAGGAGGCATAAGATGGGCTTCTTCAAGAAAAGCCAAAGGAATTGACTGACCAGAGCTAGTCCGGGTCAACCTTTCCGGTCAGAGAAGGCATAATGGAGAAATGACCAAGTTATGGAATAGAAGCAGAGATGTTAGATCAGGGCTATAGACCCGATATGGATTCTCTCACAAGAAGTACTGAAGCTCGCAGTTGTGGTACCCGTCATATGATGGGGCAGGCCTGAGAGTATGGGCTTGTTTAAGATTGAGCATCAGGATGAGAGGAAAATTGTTTCTTCAAAAAATATTCCAAGTATTGGAAAGGTACCACGATACATCAGGTAAAGGCAATATAAGGTGTTCATGAGAGTATCAGCTGGAGGACGCCAGATCAGTCTACGACTTCATGCACCACCATCTTTTTATAGTTCCCGACACCAACTCGCTTACTCGTTGAACTGAGAATTATATGACAGATGTTGATGGTGGTTTTCGGCTCTTAAGAAGTCAAAATCTCGAGGAAGGGTAAGATGAGGTTCGCACTCAACAAATGGTCTGAAGTCCTTGTAAAGGATGAGGTTAGACAGATACGACCGGGCCCGAGGTGCATAAAGTCAACTCGAGGGTAGAACCACAATATCAAAGCAACACATGAGCATATATGAAAATCGACCCGAGGTGGTTAGGACCGGCCTAACATAAGATTCTGAAAGAAAACCCGACATGATCTACTAGCTCAATATGGAAGAGCATCGGTCGTCTCAATTTTCCGACCCGATCTACTAGTTCAGTATAGAAGAACGTCAGTCGTCTCTTTTTGCTGACCCGATCTGTTAGCTCAGTGTGGAAGGCAGTATGTTCACATCCAGATGAAGCAAGACCTACATGGGAACTTGCACCTTCCAAAGAGATCTGATGTGACAGAAACGGGCCATCAGCTTGTCCTCTGACATACGCTATCACATAGGAGCAATTGGAATACAGGTTGGCACGTGGGCTGAAACGTGCAGCAGAGGGTAAAGTGGCATGATTTAAAGATATTTAGGTGGTAAAGAGTAGTTGTGTCAGATGGTAGGTTCACGTGGATGACGTCACGAGATTGATGTAATAGTATAATTTGTCCTAGTATATAAATGGGTTGGTTAAATTTATTCACGTATAACTTGTAGAAGAGAGAGCAAAATAATTCAAGTGCAAGCGAGAGTTAGTGCAGGTCGGTCAAACCCGATCATGTAATAGAAGTTTTCTTTTCTCCTGTCCCTGTGGATGTAGGTTGGATCTACTCCGCCGAACCACGTTAAATCATCTGTTTTGTCTGTGTGTTTTCTCGTTTTTTTTCTAAGTTTGCCTTTAGTTCCCAACAAACCAAATAAATTCATAATTGAGGGAGAATTATTCGATGAATAAGTTAATCAATTTATCCCGATTTATCCCTGAAGTAAAATCTGCGGTCAACAAATGATATTAACGCTAGCGAAATGAACGGAGAAGAGTTTGTGATATTTTTGCCGCCTCCAACGGTGGGAGACGTGTACTAAAAGTTGCAAATATGAGCAAGGATAGACATACATAAATTCTTACTAACAATTTCTACACCCCTCTCAGTAAGAATTTATGTATGTCTAGTATTTTTGTGCAAATATTTATGAACCAACAGTATGCAATAAAATTACAAGGATTTGTATTTTCCCCGTTTATTTTTGTGTTGAGATTGAAACAGACGAGTTCTGGGAAGCTGTACGTATATCTAACGTCCAAGTGGAACCGACATTACCAATGCAGTTGCACTTACTGATTGGACAGTGGATCACAATTGCATGAAAAGCGCGTCAGAATAATAATCCTCACAAAAAATAAAAAACGACTCCAACAAAAAAATGATGATTAGCGTGTACAAAAAGTCGGACATTGTAGCTGAGCGATAGATCTGGAGAGAGAGAGCCTTTTAGAAAAAAAAAAATCTTAAATAGAAAATTATAGAGACACAGAGAGCCAAACCAAGCATACAGTTTCTATTTTCCACAGCTAGGTCGTGGGTGCTTTTTCCTGGTACCGCACTTTGTTTGATCTTTCAAACTTATAGCTATTAATTTTTTGTGTTCGTGATTGTGATTTTATATGTGGGTCTAGTTCTGGTTTTGAATTAGAAGATGAATTTTCAGTTTTTAATTAATATTTAGAGTGTTTTTGGACTTTTAATTAGGGTTAGGTTTTGCTGAGAAGTTAAAGGTTGAGCTTTAGAGCTAGAATTGAGGAAAAATTTGGTAGTCTTTAAGATGATTAATTGATTTTTACTTATTTTTCTTAGTGGGCTTAATTTGACTTATCTTAAAAGTTTGCATGAATGTAAAATAAATAACTTGAATAAATGATGGCATAGTTTTGAATGATCTGATCATGCAGCTTAACTATGATTAACTAGATTCTTCTTGTTTTTTTTAATTTTTTTTAAAAAGATGCCTTTTGAGATTTATTTACAATTTCTATGAGTTGCTTGAAGTTATCTGTTTTGTTGGGGAAAATCATTAACTAAGTGGTGGCAGATTATTTCTATTCAGGTTCTTGGTTGAGGACTGGAATCTTCCTCACCACTTGAAGTTCTTCTTCATTTTTTTCCCATCAAAAGAACTTTGTAATTGGATATGGGAGAATGCCAGTGGTGATATGGTGTTGGTGTAATTTTCATGGCATCTTGTGTGGGTGTGTTTGACCCGGGCAAGTTTCATCGAAAATGGAAAGAGACTTGGGAAAAAGTATGATGGATAAGCAGAAAAACTATAAACAAGTCCGGTACAATAAAGTGGAAACTAGAAATGAGGGACCTGGTTCAGCAATTCAAAGGTTTTTCCATGATCCCTCAAGTAATATCAACACTAATATCCGACCTCCAGATTACACAATCTCCGTAGGAGCGAGACCCGTGCTGAATTACTCCATTCAGACTGGCGAGGAGTTTGCTCTTGAATTCATGCGCGAAAGAGTGATTCCTAGACAGCATTTTGTTCCCAATGCTTATGTTGATCCTAACAATGCACCTGTATCTATGGATCTGAAGGGCATACTGGGAATTTCTCATCCTGGTTCAGAGAGTGGGTCTAATATTACCATGCTTAACACTGCAGACACAGGCCGTACACAGGATTTGGAGAGAAAGGGCCCTTCTGGACATGAAGACAGGAGTTTTTATGATTCCATGCGTTCAGTGCCGCCGCGAACCTCATCAAGAAATGACACAAGCCGAGGGACTCATGGTTATGCCTCTTCAGGAGCTTCTGATTCATCAAGGAAGGTGAAGTTCCTTTGCAGCTTTGGTGGCAAAATTTTGCCCCGCCCCAGTGATGGGAAGCTTAGGTATGTGGGAGGTGAAACACGTATTATCCGGATAAGCAGGGATATTTCTTGGCAGGAGCTTATGCAGAAAGTTTTGGCAATTTACAATCAAACACATACGATAAAGTATCAGCTTCCTGGAGAGGATCTTGATGCATTGGTTTCCGTATCCTGTGATGAGGATCTGCAGAACATGATGGAGGAATGTAATGTATTAGAAGACAGGGTATCACAGAAACCTCGGATGTTCCTGTTTTCTAGTGCTGATCTAGAGGATACACAGTTTGGCTTGGAAAGCATGGAAGGTGATTCTGAGATTCAATATGTTGTTGCCGTGAATGGCATGGACCTTGGATCAAGAAAAAACTCTATTGCTTTGGTAAGTGCTCCAGAAAACAATTTGGATGAGTTACTCAATCTAAATGTTGAAAAGGAGACTGGTCGCGTTGCAGCTGAATTAGCTGGTTCTGGTACCACAACCCTGGCATATAATGCACCCTTGTCGACAATCCAATCGTCTCAGCCAGTACTGGTAAGTTCTGCTAGTAGTTATGAATCTAATTTTCAGCCTTACCAGCGACAGAGAATTCACCATGGAGAAGCTAGTCAACACATATCATCCGCTTTCTGCCCTACTGAGAGCTTCCCCCAATTAGATGTGAAGAGCAATGCTCCCTTGTCTGATCCTTTGCGACAAGATTATGGTTCTCGTTCATCTAACTTAGCAACATGTGGAGAAAATGTAATCCCTGTTCCTGTGCATGGACTGCTGAATCGACAGGTGGGTTTGGCTGAAGAGAAGATGTACAGCGGCTTTCATGCTGAAGGTTCAGAAGCATCTGTTAAGGAGGTTAAACTGAAAATTGACAGCTCAGCTTATAAAAAAAATGGACCTGAGAAGCTACAGACTCTGGATAAAGAAGCTTTGATGATGGAGCAGAAAATGAAAAAAGATCGCTCTCTGCCAAAGATTAATGAAACTGGCAATAGTCGGAAGTCAGAAAATGACCATGCTACTTCCTCACATCCTTATATTAGTTCTGTTTCAGATTCGATTCCCAGAGAAGAAGTATCAGTGGTCAGTTCATCACCGGAGATAGGTTCACCTTTATTGCCCTCAAAAATCAACAAAATGGCCCAGGAACCTATACAGAATTCAATGCCTCCGGAGGCTGTAAATGAAGGGAGAAAGAAAAATGACGATGTTCTTTTTCATGTTTCTGGTGGAGCTTTTACATCTGGATATGGTGACTCTGAAGCTGAGCTTACTGACTACAGGTACAGCGAACCATCTGTGGTTAAACAGAGGTATCACTCTGTGCAAATTCCCAGAGAGCAGACAGAAAAGGACCGTTTGTCAAAATCTGATGGTTCCTTTGGCGCTCAGTTTCTGATTTCTCAAGCACTTTCCAATGGTTCTCAACCAATCACCGAACCGGTTGATAAATTGCACACTGTAATTATGGTTTCTGAGGCTGAGCAATCCATAGCATCTGCAAATCTGGAAAATACAAATCGTCAGACAGTTGAAGATGGACTTTCTGAATTGAGGAAGCATAAAGAGTTTGCTGACAACAAAATTAATTCTGACGTATCTAAGGAGAGGCATCAGTTAAGTTTAGGGAAATCTGGATTAACACAGGTGGTTCCAAATTCTGCTGATGATCATGAACCAACCAGGGTCAGAGAGACCTTTGAAGATCTCTCTATCAATGATAAAGATGCAGCTGGTTTGGATCACACGACAGCAAGTAATGGAACTTCCAGCAAGAACCCAGGAGATTCCTCCTCGAAGCAATCAAAATATGAAAGGAGTGAGGTTGCTGCAAACAAGAACAGTAGGAATGATAATAGGGGGCAGATACAGCCTTTGGCAGAGAGTGAGAATTCAGTCAGAGCTGTTTCTCAAGGGGATTCCAGTATTGCTGTTGTCAATCCTGAGGGGGACATACTTATTGATATCAATGACATATTTCCTCGTGATTTTCTGTCTGATATAGTTTCCAAAGCAAAGAGCTCTGAAAACCTTGCTGGTGTAAGTCCAATGCATGGAGATGGGGTAGTTTTGAGCTGGAATGTGGAGAATCACGATCCTAGGCGGTGGTCGTACTTTCGGAAGCTGGCTCAAGATGAGTTTTCTAGAAAAGATGCTTCACTTATGGTCCAGGATCATCTGGGTTTCTCATCTCCTCTTACAGATATTGAGGGGGCTCCCGTAGATTATAACTGTCCACCTCTAAAGCCTGATGGCTCTGTGATGGTTCAAAGTGGCTCACGTATAAATTTTGACGAGGGCATTCAGAGAGAGTCATCCAGTATTGTTGGACCCAGCACAATGGAAACACATCCAGATTATAGTGGTTCTCAGCTCAAGGGTGATGAAGGTTTGCAGTTAGAGAGTGTGAACCATAGAATGCGGGAATCAGATTATGAGGTACTTCTATCTGTTTCTTATGCTTCAGTAACGACATTGCTTATCTGGGGTTAACTTCCTAATGTTTTTCTCTTTTTTAGGAAGGGAGGTTGGATCTTCCAACTCCTGGTGCACCTCTTGTTGATCATGTACTGGGAGATTTTGATATCAGTACCTTGCAGGTATTCTGGGGATTAATAGTCCCTGCTTTTCACGTGTGCAATATAGAGAAAAACTATGCTGCTTCTTTTTTGCATGCTTACCAGTGTAATGAAGGATGATATTACTTCAATTTTAAAGTGCATTGTATTTCTTAAAATGGACTTCAAATTAGTTGCTGGTGAAGATTATGTTGTTTGAATAACCTGTCCTTTACGGTAGAGGTGGATTCATGATTCAACCTGTAAAGGCCAGTTTGATAGCATTGAATGATTACGCCACTCAGTTAGATGCTTTTTTTTGTAAAAAGAATATTTAATCATGGTCAGCTATGCCTCCTTTAAATATCCGATTACATCTTTGCTAATCACTTTGGCTATAAAACAAGCCTACCCATTATTTGATGACAAACTGCATCATTGACGTCCCTTTCTCTCTTGTGCTTGTGTATAATTCACATTTAAAAATGTAGCAGGTTGGTGATATGGTTCATAATTTCATGTCTCCCATTAAGTCATTTTTACTACATTTGATGACATGGATGTCTATATTGGAGGATTCATGTAGCATTATTAGTGAACCTTCTTTGCTATCTTGCTGTGTTAGAGCGTTGGGGTTCTCGTTATCTGTTCTTTGGCAATATAGAGAAAAACTACGCTTCTTCTTTATTGTTATGCATGCTTACTGGTGTAATGAAGGATAATATTACTTCAATTTAAAGTGCATTTGTATTCAACTTCAAATTTGTTGCTGGTGAAAACTATGTTGTTTGAATAACCTGACCTTTACGGTAGAGGTGGATTCATGATTCAACCTGTAAAGGCCAGGTTGATAGCATTGAATGATTACACCACTCATTTAGATGCTTATTTTTTTTTAAAGAATATTTAATCATGTTCAGCTATGCATCCTTTAACAAATCCGATTACATCTTTGCTTATCACTTAGCTATTAAACAAGCCTACCCATTATTTGATGACAAACTGCATCGTTGCTGTTCCCCTCTCTTGTGCTTGTGTATAATTCACATTTAAAAATGTAGATTGTTGGTGATATGGTTCGTTTTTTCATGTCTCCCATTAAGTCATTTTTACTCCATTTGATGATATGTATGTCTATATTGGAGGATTCATGTTGCATTATTAGTAAACCTTATTTGGTATCTTCCTGTGTTAGAGCGTTAGGGTTCTCATTATCTGTTCTTTGGCTCAGAGAAGTGGTTGTTCGTTGCTTTCTTTAAGACATCTAACGCTGTTTGTAATTTCATTTTGAATGATTCTGTTGGCACTGTCATCTTATTGTAGAATCCAGTCTTTATTGGCTAGCTTACTTGGTAATTTCTATTGTTTTTCCCAAGTGAACTGGAATGAAATTCCTATCTTACCTAACAAAAGAAACTATTGAGCTTTGACATCTTGATATTCCAACTCTGAGGCACCATTGACTCTATGAACCTATTGCCTCCTGTGTTTCTCCCCAAAAGAGAGAAAAAAAAGTATGATCGTTTTTGGTGATTTTTGAGTTAAGAATGTTGGGTTCATGGAAGGCCTGTTTAGCACTCTGATTGAAATGAAATGTGAATGTTCCTAACTGTGATTTGCGCGAAGTCATTTAAATAGTAGTTCAGATGCACCTTCCCAGTTACTGTGATTGTTTATTGACAAACACCCCCGCCCTGAACCTCCTTGATGTCAAAATAGATACCTTTTGCTCAATTTTAAAATGTGATCGACTGAAGTAGTGTTTCTGAAATATTGTATGAATGCTGATGATGCACAGATCATGCCACTTTATTTGGCTGTTTTCGTGCTTCTTTCAATCCATGAAGTTTGTTTGGAGGTTTGTGATGGTGGAACTAAAATTTTTGGAGTTTATTTTTTGTCAACTTAATTCTGTTTTTTTATCTGGTGACAGATTATAAAAAATGAAGATTTGGAAGAGCTGAAAGAGCTGGGTTCTGGCACATTTGGAACTGTTTACCATGGAAAATGGAGGGGAACAGATGTTGCCATTAAGCGAATAAAAAAGAGCTGTTTCACTAGTCGTTCATCAGAGCAAGAAAGATTGGTGAGCTTTTTTCCATTCAGATGATTATATTTACGATTTAAAATTTGCTTCTTGCATAATATTTAACTTGTGCCTCAAGTATGCAATATTCTAAAGGGTTTTATGCCCTTTTGTTAACCCAGTAATTTATTTGTTACAGCTACTATTTGATTCTATCCAAAAAGCGAAGTTACCTTTTTGTACTACATAGTGGAGAGCGTTCTCATCAGTTGCATTTGACATAATATTGTATTACTTGTTTTATATTGCTGTTTAAATATTTTATGCCCTTTGGCAAGATTGGTATTTGTTTTGTTTCTCTTGGTTGATATCAATGATTAGTGTTCATTTTTGTATTTATATTACTCGCTTTTCATTTTTTTAGACTGTGGAGTTCTGGCGTGAAGCTGACATTCTTTCTAAGCTCCACCATCCGAATGTGGTGGCTTTTTATGGTGTGGTACAAGATGGACCGGGAGGAACACTGGCTACTGTGACAGAATTCATGGTGAATGGCTCTCTTAGACATGTTTTACTTAGCAAGGACAGGTAATATTTGTATTTATAATTATTTGTTGACCTTGCCTATAGGACATGTTTTGAGATGCTTGGCAGCCAAGTTAAGTTGAATGTTTGGCTTTACTAATCTTGGCTCCCAACCAAAAGCAGAAAAGGGGAAAAAAAGGGAAAAAAAAAAGGTGTTTTGTGTTCAAATGCTGAATCAAGCTTCAAAATTTGGTCTTTGAACTTGAGCTTGTATGTGAGCTCAATTCAAATTCAAGCCTAAATAAATAGATTACAAATATTATGTATAAAATAATGTTTTTCCTAAATAAGTAGAATACAGTTTTCTTTCAATTTGTAGTGCAATTTATAATGGATATTTTGAAATATAAAAGCATATTTTATGAAATAATACACACAACGCATAGAGAGATGTTTTTATACGGGGCATCCGCACATTATCAACATCTGGACTGAGCTAAAAGACAAAAAAATATGAACTTCAATGTACTAAAAGACCAAAAAAAAAGAAAAGTGTATTGGAGTATATGTTTTTCTTGTTTTTTTTTATCTCCATCCTTGTCTTAGTATCATCTTGACGTCATTACCTAAAGTTATGTAAAAGAGATATTTTACACCAAAAATAAGTAATAATTTGGGTGTTAAATGTCCAATTTTCATAACTTGAGGTGACAGATGATAGTTTTAAAAAAGAGGTGTATTTTCTAACATAAGCTTAATTTTGGGTGGAGGGATGATAATTTCCCTATTTATATATATAGTATGGTTCTAATAAGGATGCTTTAACTTATTAAGTTGAGGACCTCACTAGAAGGTAGAGTTGCATTGAAATCTGTGTTTTTAGTCTTCTAGCTTGGTCCCTCATTGGACCTTAATTGTGTGTGTGTCAAGCTACCAAGTTGAACTCTAAGTAGTTCATTCCCGATGAATTAAAGAGCATCAAATCTAGCTCATATTCTATTCATTAATGATTGGATTGATTTATTTAAGCTTGCGTAATGAGATAAAGCTGTTCATTTTCACCCCTTCTGAGAGTTGTGGCTATTTTATGCCTTCCTTTGTCTCATGTGTTTTTAAGTGAATGTCCAGGTATCTTGATCGTCGTAAAAGACTCATTATTGCAATGGATGCAGCCTTCGGAATGGAATATTTGCATTCAAAGAATATTGTGCATTTTGATTTAAAGTGTGACAATTTGCTTGTAAACTTGAAGGATCCTATACGACCCATTTGCAAGGTAAAGAAAATATTACATGAATTGTAAGCTAACTAAGGTACTTATTATGCATGTCGCTTATGTGCATAATATATTTGCTATTCTTTCTTCAGGTAGGTGATTTTGGCTTGTCAAAAATTAAAAGAAATACCTTGGTCACTGGTGGTGTGAGGGGAACCCTTCCATGGATGGCTCCAGAGCTTTTGAATGGTAGCAGTAGTAAGGTGTCAGAAAAGGTACGGTTTTAATAAAATGGATTTTACATACATAGGTGACAGAAGAAACTTGGACCTTGGCTCAAATGATAAACATTGTGGTGTCATTTTGGCAGGTCTTAGTTCAAATACTGGTAAATCAGATTAATTAAAAATAAAAATAAGAAAATCAGATTAATATCTCTGAGACAGTGTCTCCTGTATCTACAAAGTACATTGGTGCCGGATGATGCTTTGATTCATGTACATTGAAGTTATATCTGAACAATAGAATTTCTGTATGATTAACTTAACTTTTATGGGTTTTTTACATCATGGATCTTTCAAATTTTCAAAGTTTTACTTACCCGCTTTCTTGCATTGCATTGGCAGGTTGATGTGTTCTCTTTTGGTATCGTTCTATGGGAGATTCTCACTGGTGAGGAGCCTTATGCTAATATGCATTATGGAGCAATCATAGGTGCCACTCTTTCTCCCTCCCTCCCTCTCTCTGTGTGTGTGTTTCTTCTCTCCCCTCCAAAGCACCCGTGTAAACATATTATTCTTAGATCTGTAATTACTTTTAGGATGTTAATTGCATGTTTGTCTTGAAGTCATCATGCGAGTCTTTCCTTGTATTGGCATCATATGGGCTGCGGTTCCTCCTTATCAGAACTTTATTCTTGATTTCACATGGAAAAATATTAGAAAGATCATTTTGGATGTTAGTGGTATCCTGGAAGTGATACTAGGACCCTTATAAAAAAGAAATAAAAATCTTGGCTGGATGGGTAGTTTCAAGTTTTCTGCTCGTAAGTTGTTGAAGTCAACCTTTGTGAGATAGTTCCTATTTATGGAATTTTGTGATTGAGAATATTTTTCAAAACAATGTAGCAAATCTTGATGTATATTGATTGAAAAAAAACTGGTTGAAAATATAATTTTTATGTACTTTTTCATGAGTTTGATGCATAAAATTTAATGCATGTATGTTTTTTATTCACTTTTGGTGTCTGATTTTTAGTCATAATCTTTTTGCTCCATGATGCTGCTGTTCTTGATATTGTGCATTCTGAATGGGTGTGAAAATTTGCATGATATTTTCTAAATTGAAATAGAAGCTCTATATGTCCCGTATGAGTGGTCAAACTCCTGCTTGCATAGGCCAGGAATAGCTATGAGATATATTTTGAACAGGGTTTTTTTGCCTTTGCTTCTTAAAACTGGGAAAATCTGGTACCTTTCAAGTAGACCCAATTAAAATTCAATAGTTTTGTATTGGCTATATATTTAGTATTCATGGATACATGTTACGAAGCAAATATATTAATATTATTGCATGCAGGAGGTATTGTCAATAACACATTGAGGCCACCTGTGCCAAGCTTTTGTGATCAAGAATGGAGATTGCTAATGGAACAGTGTTGGGCTCCAGATCCCGTGGCACGGCCATCATTTACAGAGATTGCCAGACGCTTGCGTGTGATGTCTGCAGCATGCCAGACTAAATTACATGGTCATCAGCCACAAACCAGGTGCCCAAGTAATGGCAAACTATTTAACCCTTGTGAGAGAGAGAACAGATGAGAGTTGTTTGCTTCTATATATTTCATAAAAGTTGTGTTTTATAGTGTGATCGAGAGGGTAAGAGTAAGATATTATTTGTGTTTTGTTCAGATACTGAAGTAAATTGGTTCATATGTAAGCTGTTATTTATGTGAATAGTAAACTACAAAATTTTCTCTAGTTTTTGTGTTAATGGGTAATGAATTAAAAGAAGAAAGATGAAGACCCGTTCACTAATCCTTATTTGAAAGCAATGGACTCTCTTCAAGTTTCATTATATCTCATTCTCGAAAAGTTTAAGATAGCAAAATTCTGTACAAAATGAGATTAAATAACTAATAAAAGTAATAAAAGGATCCTTTCTGAACGCAACTAACAACTTTACGTTGGACTGCTTTCTCATCAAGGTGTGTGGTCGTATGGAGGTTTTTATAGCAATATCTTGTAACGCAAGGGAACATATGGAAGCTCTTGATTCTAACTCATGTTACAAAGAATCTTTCTTCTTCTGGGTCACCACAGTTGTCAGCTCGTAAGAAAGTTGTTGATGATGATTTTCAGTTTCGAAAAGCCTGAAAATGAGTATAATGGGGTTTACACTTAACAGATGGTTCAAGGTCCTTATGAGGATGAGATCGGCTGGATAGCCCAAGCTCGTAGTGCTGAAAACACCCAAGGGCAAACCAGTTGGGGAGGATAAGTTGGGATTCTGATCCGACTTGATGAAAAGATATCAGATCAGGTTGTACTTGAGCATCTGTGAAGACCGACACGACGTGGTTCGTGACTATCGACCCGACCTAGTAAACAAGTAAGGAAGAGTATTAAGCATTGTTCCTCTTGGCACACCGACCTGGGGGTCGAGGTCGGGGTTGTAGTATCTCGTGCTTATATATGAATAATGTAAGACATATATGAAAGTTTGAGCCTTTAGCAGGGTGGTATGACGAGAGTTGGTCAGAGACTTCCCTTCTGACACACGAAACAACGTGGGAGTGATTGAATTGCAGGCTGTCACATGGGCATAACGTGTAGCAAATGATATATGTGGGAATGATGACAGTTGGTGGTTAAGTCAGAAGACCAGAGCTACTGTTTGCAGAGCAGTTTGGGAAAAGGAGCATGGACGACAGTGACTTGCTTACATGAGCTGACGTCACAAGTTGGTGTGACAGTAGATTTAGAAGCCTATATAAAGGGGTTGAAGGCTCGATTTAAGGGTTAGCATTTTTTATATTCCACAACTTGTAAAAGAGCTCTAAAAAGCGTAGTGATAGAGAGAGAAAGCTGGCCAGTCTTGACCCGAGCTTGTAATAAAATTTCTCTTCTTTGTTCCCATGGACGTAGGTTGGAGCCACTCTCCGCCGAACCACGTTAAACCTTTGTTTCCTCTATGATTTTCAGTTTTCTTGCCAAGTTTGTTTTGGTTCCCAACTAACCAAACAAATTCACTTCTTGGGGGAGGTTTGTTCGAGGAGTAAATTTCCTTAATTACCCATGGAATGAAAAATAACTGTCAACAGTTGGCGTTGTCTGTGGGGAACAAAACAAAAAGCAGTAAACACACTAAGACAGTGGAAGAAGATGGAAACCACAGGACTTCAGAGTCTTCGACAACGGAGTGGATGGAAGAAACCCTACTAAATGATAGGGAAGATGTTCAAAAAGAGAGGGAAACAACTCAAGCCTTCATGAGAGCCATGATGAAGAAACTTGAGAAGTTGGAGAAGGTGGCAGGAGAGCAAGGACAAGTGGGTCCCAGTAAAAGGAAAGAAGATATAGCCAAAGGGAAGAGGATCGCCGGAGTTGACGGAGATCAAGGAAATGAAAAGTGAAATGCACAAAGAATGAGGTCTGTAGTTTTTGTTAACGCCACGCAGGTAGGAGAGTCATGAGAAGAAGAAGACGGGCAACCCCCAAGTCATCCAATAACAACTCGTGTTTTGGGGAAAGTAACCTGGAATAGTATCCTGAGAGGGAAAGTGAGGTCTCTAGTAGCGGAAGATACCATGCTCGAAGTGGAAGGCGTGAAGAGGCCATTGGACGAGAGCACGATGGCTCTATTAGCCAAATGATAGATTGGTTTCAGAGGGAGATGAGGAAGTGGGAAGAAAGTGTGAAGGGAGGGGCTCGAGGTGACCAGGATATGTAGACAACATCCCATTTTGTGAAGGAAGTATTGGCGATGGAGTTTCCAAGGAAGTTCACCATGCTCGCGATGGATGTTTATAAGGGCAGCAAGGACCCCAAGTCCCACATTGAAAAGTTTGTTCTATTGATAGAGATCCAAGGAATGGTAGGAGAGGCGATATGAAAAGTGTTCCCATTAACTTTGGCAGGGTTGGCCAGCTTGTGGTTCAGAAACTTGACCCCGAGAAGTATTAACAGCTTTTCATAGCTGAGGAAGTCCTTTGTGCGCCATTTCAAATGAGTGTGCGTACCAAGGAAGACAATATGGTCATTAAGGATGATGAAGCAAATAGATGACAAACCCTTGAAGAATTTTATTAGCATATACCACAACTTGGTGTTATAGGTCATAGTGTATGATTCACCGGAGGCACTGAAGAGTTTTAAAAGAGTTATAAGGTTTGGAAAGTTATGGTCCCAGCTAAGGATCCATGAGGTTCCGGACTATGCCGCAGCCTTGGAGAAAGTAAGGAAATTTGTGTTGCTGGAAGAAAAGGAGAGGATAGTAGGGGTGGGCAAAAAAACCGACCGAACCGAACCAAACCGCAAACCGAACCAAACCAGATCGAATTTACGATTTTTTTTCTATCGGTTCGGTTTGCGGTTCGGATTGGCCCACCCAAACGGTTTACGGTTCGGTTCAGGAGCTAATTCGAACCGCACCTGTTAAACCGAACCGAATCGTTATAATTAAAAAAAATTATATATTTTTATAAAAAAAAATTTGTATTTTTCTTTTAATTTTATTCTATGTTTTCTTTTAATTAGTATGTTAATACTTTTATTCTTAAATTTGTTGTTAATATATTTATTTGTTAATACTTTTATTCTTCAATTTATTTGTTAATACTTTTATTCTTAAATTTTTTGTTTTATGGTAGCATCATTATTCTTGAAAGTAAGATGTTGGATTTGTCTCTTAATTATAATGATGGTAGCATCATTATTCAAGGTAATTTTTTAAAAAATACAATAATTAATTGTGCCTCATTTTTCAATCCTTAATGGAGTGCATGTGTTCCCTAGAGTCACAGCTTACACCCTAGCACTTCATACTATTTGTTGGATAAACTATTTTTATTTTTTTGGTCTTCAATTAAGTGGATGAAAATTTGTTTTAAATATAATAATCCGTAAACCGAACAGAACCAATCCGTAAACCGCTGGTTTAAAAAATTTTCAATCCGAACCAAACCGTTATTTAATGGTTTGGTTTGAGAGGTAGAAAATCCGAACCGTAAATTATGGTTTGGTTCGGTTTTTAGCAAAAACCGAACCGCGCCCACCCCTAGAGGATAGCTCGATGAGGAGCTACCCGGACACCAAAAGCGCCAAGACAAGATAATCGACTTGATTTATGCGAAACTCAATGAGGACCGGCCTTGAGGTAAAAGGAATTTAAGCCGATAGTTTAGGGTAATCCAGCGCTCGAGAGGCCCCCGATCAAGGTAGTTCATTTCTAGAGGAACGGCGTACACCGCTCTGAACATGCCATTAGCCCAAATAGCTCGGGAGATTCAGGATGATAGCCTACTGACTGAGCCCTACCCGATGAGATTTTCGATTAAGAAGAGATGCTACATGGCTTATTGCGTACACCACAATATGAATAGGCATGCCATAGAGAGATACAAGGACCTGCAGGAACATGTGGAGGACCCGATAAGGAATTGTTACCTGAAGAAGTGCATAGAGCACGAGGCTATGTGGATCCGGTAGCGAAACGATCAAAGGCCGATGTTCACAATAGTAGGAGGAAGGTCGTTGGCCGAGGATACAAATCAAGCAAGAAATAACTATTGTCGTGCCAATGGCTCAGAGGTACCGACAACGGAGAGGGCCCCGAGGATCCAAAAAGCCATACTAGTGCTCATAATGTTCATCAATGAAGACGCCTATGGGGTGAGCTACCGTTATGATGATGCACTGATAATCAAAGCCAATATTGGCGGGGCAGAGGTGGATAAAATATTAGTGGAACTTGGGAGCGTGGTGGATATCATCTCCAGAGAGACCTTGAATGATTTGGGCGAAAAGTTCACTACCTTGAGCTAGGACACAACACCACTGTATGGGTTTGGGGGAGCAATAGTTGTCCTATTGGGTTGGATACAGCTAATAATGATCATTGTGACAGCCCCCATACTCGGATCATCATGATGGATTTCATCGTAATGGACTGCCTGAGCAGGTATCAGTCGAGTTACTACCTGAAGCTGAAATTCCCAACTAGGGAATGAGTCGGAGTAGTTTCTATTAGGGTTGGTGCTCTGAGCGCCAATCCGGATCGTATTTATGTCCGATTCATGAATACGAGCAATACATTTTTCCACAATATTACTAATTTAAATGGTAGCACCTCTTGTTTTTTATATACGTATTCGATCTAATTTCGATTAGATTGAAACTAAATCTGATTTAGTGATATGTATATATATTAGACAAAGACCCCAGGATTTATAACGTAGTGCGCAGTTACAACATAGCTTGTAATTGACATTGGGATGTGTCACTATAAGTTGTATATCCTTAAATTAAGTTCCTAGTCAAGATTTATTGACACATGTCAGTTAGTAAAATCCGCTGAGATCAGTATATGTCGTATATCGGACTTGGATCAATGGTTTATCCCAATGAACCATGAGTCTTGGGAGACTCGTATAGACCTGTAGTTGTTTATTTTAAAAACATTGAACGACTCACCGAAGATTTCCTAATAGATGGTACACCAACGTCAATGGGAATCTTCTCGGGTTGAGTAGCATAGTGATTCTTTGACTTGAGATATCACTATGGATATATATGTTATCCTCCACACTCAGATGACAGTCACATCATCGATCTATTTAGATCAGACCTCCGCCTGTTCGTTGGGTGTGGACTCATGCTCATGATATCCTGTGAGTATCAAGAAAGGATTCGTCAGTTCTGTGTACAGAGCATAGGTAGTTCATATGTGATTGGCAATATGTTAAATCTATGGCCATAGTATACTTCGGAAATGAGTTTCGAATATTATTTAGAGATTGCTAATAGATACGTCGACGAGATTATTCCTATATAGATTTGACGTTTATATCTATATCTCTGGGATAATCCGGATACCTGTGACAGAGGGATTATACGTATGCAATAACCTCGACCTGTAAGATTCAGCGAGTTTATCTGTGGTCGTCATAATTTACAGGTGGGGGAATTATGGACACAAAATTGGATTTCGTGACGGATATGCATGAATCTAGAGAGTCTCACTAATGAAATATACTCGTAGAGCACTAGGGCAACTGTTATGAATAATACTGGTTATTTATAACTCGTTTAATGGTTAAACGAAAAACGGGACCTAACGGTCATTTTAAAATTAATGTGTATTTTTTATTTAATACTTGATTTTATTAAATACACATTAATAAAATATCAAATTGTGATATTTGACATATATCATTAATATATGTATTTGAGATATTTAATGTAAATATAATACATATATTTAAGATATTTGTATTTAATTATTTAATTGTTTAATTGTTAAATAATTAACTTAAATAAAAAAATAAATATCTTTACCATGATTAATGTTAGGAATGGCATGATTCTATTGGTTCTTTTGTTGAATTACTTTTATGGTTATAGTGATCAATTGGAACAAGTAACTTGACTTTAAAGATATTGAAACAAAATTGAAAAATTATTTTATTTATTTTCTTGGTGATACACGACAATCACAAGGAAAATATAAAAGGTTTTTTTCAATTTCATTTTTCATAAGTGCAAGTTTCCAAATGAATTACAAAAATGAGTTGAGAGTAAAGTTGAAGGAGAAAAGAAAACTTTAGCATTTTTGGAAATTTGCAAGTATTTCTCAACACACTTCAACTTGGAAATTATTTCAATTATTCTTGGCTTAAATTTGTGTTGCTAGGATGATGTCTCTGCTCTTTTAGTTTGTAATTAAAATGGTTGGGAATTTGTTTTAAAGGTGTTTGCATGTATGATTTATAAATTGGCTTGAAATGAGTTCTGAAGCTTATTATGATTAATTATAATCAAAGTTGCCATTCTAGAGTTGATTAGCCATTCATAATTTAACTAGAATTGTTCTTGATTATTTCATGATGGTGAGACTTGATTGGTGTGGTAATTGGATGATTAAGGTATCGAATTTTGTCAATTTAATGTAAATTGTGAAATTGGAGTAATTTATGAAATTAAGGTTCTTAACCCATTCCAATTTTGGGGATTTTCATATATATGATTTAATTTGATGTATATTTGATGTATATTAAATTTGGGATTAATTGGATTTGATCTTGATGTGTTTTGAACAAATTGCAATTAATGGAAAAATCTGGGCAGTTTCGGCAATTTGGAAACGTTTATGGTTTTTGTTGCATATTACAAATTCATGTATTAGACATGTATAAATTATTTTGGAATTGATTTGGAATCAATTAAATATGTATTTGACAATTTAAGGACCAAAATGATTAATTTGCAAAGTGTAAGGGTCTCATAGGAATTAATGATAAAACTGATTTTCAGATAAAAATTCAGTTTTTATTTATTGAGTAATTAAAATAAAATGGTTTATTTTAATTGCCCAAGAATATTATTTATCGAAAATTATTTCGGAGAGAAAATACGCGAAAACGATGAAAAACAGCGTTACCGGGTAACAGCTGCCCAAACAGTGAACTGGGCACTGTTCAGGTAGCCCACGAACTTTCCAAATATTTTTGGGGCTGACCTGGGCAGTACCCTTGAGCATGGTTTGTCGGTTCGGCCGGAAACGTGTTTTATGCTATTTTGCAGAGAAATATTTTCGTAAAAGTTTCGCAATGTTTCTATATTATTTATGTCATTTTATGATATCGAATAAATATGTTTAGGTGAAATATGAATGAATTATTAATATTGGATATTAAATAATTTATTTGTAAGATTAAAAATTTTAAACTACGATTTCGCTCGAACAACGCTTCTTCCGCTACGTCTCCCTGATTTGACCCCAACAAAATGGTATCAGAACGAGTCTGATCCTGGACACCCAATATGATTAGCCCTTTAAAATTCAATGTTTAATTTAATCATTTCTTAATACATGCATGTGTTTATTTAATTTGATTAAATAAAGTAAAAGATCTTTTGTTGGAAAATCCTCGTTTAAATAAGGTTTTAAGAATGTGACTAGTATTAGGAATACTTGTTTCTTCATCCGCCTTGTCAATACAGATGTAAATATTTTCATGATGCTATGGCTGTAACGTGCCAAAGCTATGCAGTTATGGTTGAAGGTAGTTCATTTACGCCGGTAGAACTTATATGATAAGAGACAAATTCAAGTGAAAGTGGAAATCCTGAACATGCCAAAGCTGTCAGGACTACATCGGTAGCTTGAGTTTGTCATTGATAAGTTTAACCTTGATACGCCTCCTTGTGAACGTGCCAAAGCTGTCATAACGAGAAACGATCAGGACCGAACCCAAGAGTCACAGTGAGTGTGATTAACGATGAGTTGTCTACCTAATGAATATACGTAGGCGAAAATGTGCCAAAGCTGTGTCAAAATATATTCATAGGGTCCACTTACCATTATGGAATTCAATTTAATTATTGAATTCTCGTTTGCGTTGGGGATTACGGTATTACGTAAAGTAGTGGGAGGCACTGCTAGGTTAAAAATCCTTAACTGTTGCAGTATGTAATATTATGTAAATTGTCGCTCATGTTGTTCTTATTCTATTAGTCTTATAGAATTAAACTTTTATCCACTGCGTGCATATTATATATGTTTTTTGACTTCAATTATGGTTGTAGATTTCTAGAATAGGTTCTAGATTAGAATAGATTATGATATAATCCTTCTGGACAGAATATTTTATTATGCAATAAAGATTGACATTAATTGGTTCATGTCTCGTAATTCTTCTCTGGCATTAAGAAAACCCCAATAGGTATTTGTTTATCTAATAATGACGTTTCTTGGCTTTAGTGACATTCGGAGGTCACGTGTCAGACACTATTTGTTTTTCGATTATTTGCAAATTTTGTAAATAATTTGAAAGTAAATAATAAAGCTAAAGAAAAAAGATATGTATAGTTGTGTATAGAAAATATTGATTTTCACAATGCGACAACTGTAGATATTGGATATCAGATCTCCCGACTAGTTATTTAAAATATTGTTGAATGATTGTTTCGATATTTGATATCAGAACTTGTGACTATTTGATAGTTACTTATTCTTTGTAAATAGTTGTTACATATTTTAAAACGACTAGTACTGTCATTAACGAATAGATAAATATTAAGAAAAATATTATGTTAAGTAAATAACTTAGAACGTTATTTTATGAGATTTTATCACTTAAGTATTGGATGCTTATTCCATATAGTAAAGGATGGTGTGATAAAAGATCACACTACATATCCTTATCCATTTAACGAATATTGTATTCGAGAAGGTGACTAAATCTCATTTAACCAATGACTGTCATTGGAGCATAAAACTTATTAAATTGATACACTGGATGTATGTAATTTAATGAATTGTAAATTGCTTAAGTTAGTTTTCTATACTTCGTAACTTAGTAAATGAACCGTTGTGACTTAGTTACGTGTTTCTGATGAAACATGGATATAATATTTTGACTGGTTCAAAGATATTCGATCTGAAGTTTTGAAAATTGTATCTTTAAAATTCATCGTGAGTCTTTGAATTGTTCAAAGATGTTTGATACGATCAAACATATGAATTTATGGAAATTAGTTCTAAGGTTATTCGAAGAATATAATTCTTACATCAATATAATTCTTTCACGATTCCATATTGATGGAATTGATTAATGGAAGAAATCGAATCTTATACGATTTGATTCATTTGATATTGAGAGTTACCGAATTAGTTTCAATACTCTTGGGGATATACTCCAGTAACACTAATTCATCATTTTAATTAATGTTCCATTAGTTTCTACAGTTACGTATATGATGTGTATAAGTAGAAAATTCGAATCTTGAAATGTTTGAGATTTGAATCTATCTTTTGTATAATGGTTATATGTTGATATTACTTGTGCCTCGGAGGTACGAGTAGAATTTTATCATTTATTTTATTTAATAGAATATTGTATTCTATTTGATAGAATATCTTTTCTACGATCTCGAGTAATAAAATTGTTTATTACTTAGTGTGTAACATTGGATGTTGACTATTGTAGAAAAGACTTGACTTATTGAAGTCAAATATGGTGATAAACTTTAAATGGAAGTAAATAATTAATATGATGAAAATACTCTTTAATTACTTCCATATAAGTGTTATAGGATGTCAGAATCATTCGCAAAGTATTTGATACTTAATGGTTCTGTTGTTTTCTTATCGAAGAAAATTATCCTATAACTTATAGTGGGAACAATTTGATATCGATTCCAGAACTTAGCATTAGACCATAGATCTAAGATTGTTCATAGAAAACTACGATCATGTTTGGAACTTGATTGAGCTTTTATTATGAATCGTTCATAATATATGCAAATGGTTTACGTAGCAAAATCACAGTGAGCTTATTAAAGGTTTGACCTTTATAGTATGACAGTGAGAAAAGTTATACTCAGCAATCTATTGTAGATTCTGAGGAAACTTGTCTCTAGTCGCACTGATTGAATAATTTAAGATCTGTTGGTTAATGATGATATTAAATTGTACATTTAGCTAAAGAATACAAAGTGGCGTTTCTAAATGGTTTCTTCAGATAAGAGATCCATTGTGATTTCTTAGTTTGAAGAGTTCGTTTTGGAATGGCCCTGGAGTTTGTATTATGCTAGGATTACAATTTAGTATATTAGCTTATAGAGCCTACTGTAGACTCAGATGAGCTTTCTGGAAATTTGTGTTTTCTAATTTTAATATCAGTCAGATTGTCTGATTTTATCAAATCATAGAGAATACACATAGTAGATAGAAGGGTTAGTGGGAGCATATAAATTTCTTTATAGTATTTTACATCATAATGACATTATCATTATTAAGGTAATAATGAGATGTTTATAAGGTAAAAGATTTACTTGATTCTTATTTTCTCCATGAAACTAGTGGGAGTGGTCTCTATTATATTCGATATAAAGTTTTATATATGATATAAAACTAAGAGACTGGAGAAATGCTTCTATTGATCTGCATTAGATATGATTTAATAAAGGACACAACAAGACTATTTGTATGACAGTTAGTATAACTGTTTGACAGTTAGTGTGTGTCTTATGTATAGTATTCATCTTTCGTAAAAGATGATTCCTTTTTTCGAAAGAAATATTGATTAGAATGTCTAATCAATCTTATGCATCATAGGATGATGGTATAACAAATACTATATTGAGTGCGATTATAGATATCAATTTAATCGTAATTGTTACAAGTTATTTTGATATTCTCTAGACCATAAGATGTGTCTTGAAACATGTTCTTTACAATCTTTGAGATATTAAGAACGAGTTTCTTATTAATGGAGAATAAATCCGCAACCATTAGGGTCAGATTATTTTTGAGTCTAATTATGACGTTAGACAGTCTACGTCATAAAGAGTCAGAAAAGATGCAGTGGTAGTGTCACAGATGATTCCACTACGAGAGTGGAGTTAATTGCAACTTATGAAGTATCGACTTATGAAGTTCCACCATGACCTTGTATATTAGAAGTTTGGTATTAGTGTTGTGTTTCCGTTTGTCTACATAGTATTTTGGATTTGATCCGTAAATACTTAGACAACTTAGTAGATGAAGCACAATATTGATATGACATCTGGGTCATATTGATGTAGAACTTAGTTTCTACAAAAATATGAATGATGCTTGCTAAGGAAAATGATTGTGTTTGTTGGACAAACTCAATATGTCATAACAGGCTTACTTGTTGTAACCTACCTCTTGAGCGCTAGGTGAGTTCTTGAGGGCCATGAGTATGTGATACACATTGGGATGTGTATATGATACCATGTAATGACACTAGAGCAAGTGGGAGAAATTTTTAGGGTTGGTGCTCTGAGCGCAAATCCGAATCGTATTTATGTCCGATTCATGAATACGAGCAATACATTTTTCCATAATATTACTAATTTAAATGGTAGAACCTCTTGTCTTTTATATACATATTCGATCTAATTTTGATTATATTGAAACTAAATTTGGTTTAGTGATATGTATATATATATTAGATAAAGACCCCATGATTTATAACGTAGTGCGCATGATATATTGGTTCACTTGTTGAATTACTTTAATGGTTTATGGTGATAAATTAGAACAAGTAACATGATTTCAATGATATTGAAACAAAAATTGAAAAATTGTTTTATTTATTTTCTTTGTGATTCATGGCAATCACAAGGAAAATATAAAAGGTTTGTTTCAACTTCAATTTTCATAAGTGCAAGTTTCCAAATGAATTAAAAAAATGAGTTGAGAGCAAAGTTGAAGGAGAAAAGAAAACTTAAGCATTTTTGGAAATTTGTAACACACTTCAACTTGGAAATTATTTCAATTATTCTTGGCTTCAATTTGTGTTGCTAGGATGATGTCTCTACTCTTTTAGTTTGTAATTAAAATGGTTGGGAATTTGTTTTAAAGGTGTTTGCATGTATGATTTATAAATAGGCTTGAAATGATTTCTTAAGCTTATTATGATTAATTAGTAACCAAAGTTGTCATTCTAGAGTTGATTAGCCATTCATAATTTACCTAGAATTGTTCTTGATTAATTTCATCATGGTGAGACTTGATTGGTGTGGTAATTGGATGATTAAAGTATCGAATTTTGTCAATTTAATGTAAATTGTGAAATTGGAGTAATTTATGAAATTAGGGTTCTTAACCCATTACTTTAATTTCATCATATGTTTTGAACAAACTGCAATTAATGGAAAAATCAGAGGAGTTTCGGCAATTTGGAAAAAGTTTATGGTTTTTGTTGCAAATTGCAAATTCATGTATCAGACATGTATAAATTATTTTGGGATTGATTTGGAATCAATTAAATATGTATTTGACAATTTAAGGACCAAAATGATTAATTTGCAAAGTGTATGGGTCTCATAGCAATTAATGATATATTTGATTTTCCGATAAAAATTCAGTTTTTATTTATTGAATAATTAGAAAAAAATGTTTTATTTTAATTGCCCAAGAAATTATTTATCGGAAATTATTTCAGAGAGAAAATACGTGAAAACGGTGAAAAACGACGTTACCAAGTAATGGCTGCCAAACAGTGAACTGGGCATTGTTCGGGCAGCCCACGAACTATCCAAATATTTTTGGGGCTGACTTGGGCAGTTCCCTTGTGCATTGGTTGGTCGTTTCGGCCGGAAACGTGTTTTATTCTATTTTACGGAAAAACGTTTTCGTAAAAGTTTCGCGATGTTTCTATATTATTTATGTCGTTATACGATATCAAATAAATATGTTTATGTGAAATATGAATGAATTATTAAAATTGGATATTAAATAATTTATTCGTAAGTTAAAAATTTTAAACTACGATTTCACCCGAACAACGCTTCTTCCGTTGCGTCTCCCTGATTTGACCCTAATAGTTTGCGGATGCCAGAAGGTGGCAAATAGTTGTTTTGCAGCCGTTTCGAGGGAGACTCTTTTCATTGAGGAAGTAAGGGAAAAGAAGAAAGAAAGAGAAGAGGAAGCAACTGAAGTAGAATCAGCAGATCTGCGACCCGAAGACCCTGCTCAGCCAAGGGCGGGGGAGGAATTGGAGCCTATAGAGCTTTTCAGCCCCGAGAAGGCGATAAAGGTCGAGCCTATAGAGCTGTAGGGCACTGGATGCAAGTTAACGAAGATTGTGAGGTTTAATAATAGAGAGAAAACTTATACATCCAGACAGATATAAACACCTAAGATTGGTCGGACATACCCATCACCTCCAAATCTGACCTGATATGCGTCTCGTTCTTAGTTTTATAAAAGGACTCAATCTATTTCCTACTTAGCCAACTTCCATAAAATCAGATCTTTTCCACCTTAAACACTTTCCAGTTATCTTCCTTTCCATATTAACATCTTCTTTAACCACCAATTACCTTATTAATTGTTTCCTCATTAAAGGAGATGATTTCATTCTCTAATAAGAAACATTCACTATAAAAATAATACATTTATACAAACAAACTGGATTTTTTCCAGAGAGAGACTTTTCTAATATGAATCCTGGAGCCTTTCACTGATCTTATGCTAAAAACTAAGGAAAACAACCTCACAAACCACATTAAATCTCTCTAGTAGACAAAGCTAACAACCAACCAAGACTGTCAAATGTGTTCTCGGGGTCGAGATACACCTGAGATAAGACCTGAGGGCCTCTGTCACTTTATTCTGTATTTACTATTTTGACATAATATCTCTGGCCCGACGTATTACATGTCCGGACAGACATACACTAGTCATATATTTACTCTGGTAATATACAAGGCTACATACGGTAGTCCCACACTACACAGGATGGAAACTCATGAGTAACTTCTGTAGCCGAATTCGAATGGACGATAGTGCGGTTTGTACTTGTGATATGAATCCATGTACCAAAGAAAGAATAACTATTTCATTTTCTTGTATTTACACATGTCTTTTCTACTATTGTCGTATATTTAGCATGAATTCCTTCCCATTTTTTATTATTTATCTCACTAGACTGTTTGTTTATCTATTTATTATTATTACATGAGTTTTATGATTCTGGATTACATTGCACATCCAGTCAGATTTCTACTACATCTGGACAGACACACATCTTAAAAAGACACCCCCGACCGGCAATTCCCATGTCCGGCCAGCCATAGCTAATTTCAATTTTTTCTTTTATAGATGCTATACTGCTCTCTGGACAATATGTTTTGCTTTTAAGTCATGTTTTTGCTTTTGAGTGTTTTAAGTTACTTTGCATGATATTTGTATTATAATGTATGGTGATATCTCTTTTCAAACCTTGATATTATAAGAATCTGTAAAAGATGATTCTGAACCCAAACGAGTTTAAGGTCGACCATGCGAGGGGTGAAGTGCGGCCTTAAATCATTTCCAGTGTCTTATACTGGGTGGTGACCCTTTTATTCTCTTATTAGTTCCTCATGGGCCAATTATATTCTCTACGAGTTGCGAGCTCAATAGTATTATGGTCGCCGATGTCATAGGCATAGTGGGAAGTCCGTATTCGTTCCTATAGATAGCGACTGCACTGGGGATAGAGAATCGGCCTAAAAGAAATGCCATGTATTATCTATGGTGAGACTGAGGTTAACCATGTATTAATTATTTTGCATACCTTTTAGGCCATAATGGCGTCACACATCAAGAAATCACTTTCACTCACGGTGATGGATCACGGTGTGATGATACCCATCACTCATTTGTACGTATCCTCGAGGTATAAAAAAGTGCATTCATTGGTCGTTCGAACCCTTGAGTGGGGAGACCTAGATGTGGACAACCATTCGCCAGCCTAAACCTTACTCTATTAAGCTCACATGGAAGCCCATAGTTATTTTTCCCTAGGAATGAGCCTACCTAATACTTGTGTATGGGCCATAACCATTTGAGATAATCCAACCCTCTTACCATAAAACAAAAAACTTGTTGGGACAAGTTCGCATTCAATGATAATTGGGCTGAGTACTTTGAAATGTTCATAGGCCACCTTGTATGAAAATCCTATTGGACTTAGGTGATTAATTATGCTCCCAAAGGTATCAAAAGTATGACTCTGATGCCCATACATGGTTTTCATATAAGAAAATGGCACTCCTTGCTTTTGGACCATTTGAGCATACATAAATGCTTTTAAGTCCAACCCAAAATAACCATGATTACTAAGGGTCCAATTCATTATTTTAGGACAATGGCATGAATCCCGTAGTAGGCTTAGTCACATTATAAATGGGCGGTCTTTGTCCTCTAACGATGGAAAAGAACTGAGGTAACCAAGGTTCACCTTTCAGCATAAGAGAGAATGAGCTCGTGTACCCTCTGTTGGTGCAGGAGTTAAAAATGACCAAATCAAGATGATTGTCAAAGGTACCAAGCCTTCGATTTATAACAAGATGAGGGTGATAACTTTTATGATCTCTAATTTTTGAAAATTGAAGGAAACTATTATGGATATAGAAGAGGAGGAAGCAGAAAATATAAATTTTTAAAGTAATAAGAAGATTATGAGAGCGCCTTTTGGCACCAAGGCCAGTCTAGGTGAAATTACCTCTATAAGGAATAAGAGGTTTTCCAATCTTGGCAGACCTTTGTCAAAGGTGTTCAAGAAACTAAAGAGGCATGGCCTGTTGATGCGTGCCACATCAGTTAGCAAGACCTGATTCAGGGTGTTTAAAATATGGGTTCACAACCCTCCCACTATAAGCTAGCTTTGTGATGTAGTTAGACAGGTTCATATCATTTGGTATCAGAGTTATTCGTCTAGTTGGAATAGGTCATGTACGAAGGTTCCCTGCACGAGACGTACAGTCTAAAGAGGTCGGGCATGATGGGTCCCACATCAATTAGCGAGACCTAATTCAGGGTGTTTAAAATATGGGTTTGCAACCCTCCCCTTACGAGCTGGCTTTTGGGGTAGAGTTAGGCGGGTTCATATCACATGCTAACACCTATAGAACCTAATCTGATACCGAACCCCATCCCTCGCTACATCAACCTAGATCAATATTTTAAATTCCACCAATAAAATGGACACGATATCGACAACTATGCCCGAATCATACATGAAATCCAAGACCTAATAGACACCCGTAAAATTTCTGACCTAGAAAAGAACCAACCCAATACTACTCGAAAACCTATACCAAATCACCACGTCGTATCACCACCCACATGATCACCTCTTGCCAACCCGAAGAATATGTCCTACAATAATTTGACCAGCAGACCCATGTCATAGGAATATGGGATTGTAATGATAGTGATGTTGGAGAATCCGATGGCTTTTGGGAATATTTTCTCGAGTAGTGATGAAAAATAAATGAAAGGAATGACCATAAGTGGATGATTCTATGAAAACACTACAGAGAAGGCAAAATGAGTCTTAGAGGGAGAGAAAAAAAGAGAGAAAGAGATGGGCAAAGGAAAATAGGGTGAAGATAATGCAATGCTCCAATAGTTAAAGAAGACTCAAGCAGAGATTAACATATGGGGGCTGGTGTGCTCTTCTCAAGAACACAGAAGGGTGAGGCCTTTGAAAAGATTATGGTACCCGCATGCAGGGACCCTGATTACGCCCAAAAAGCCCTTGCGGTTATCATAATATAGTTGGGATATCGATTCCTCAAAGAGATGGTTACAAGGAACTAATTTACTTAAACAAAAACGTTAGCAGTAACTTTATGAAAATAGATAAATTGAATTGGTGATGTAAGATAAAGATTATGAAAAATATTTAGAAATTATCAGTAGAGAAAAGCAGTAAAACGTTAGGAATCCCTCTTGTATCAAATTCCTATATTCAATTATTGATTCCTTTTATTACTCAATTGAAGGTTTCACATCCCAAACCAACAATCGGAAGATATTCAATTCCAAACATATTAAGTTCTAAGGTAATCGATGAATTATTTTCTCAATGTTAACAGCACACAAAGTTATCGTTATGACCTATCTAACGTAGACAATATACCCACAGGTAATACTGCAGCAAAGGATTAACTCATAAAATAAATTTACCAGTCACAATTGGGTTCCCCAATCACACATAGAAGAAGCATGACTATTCCTATATGCAAGTTGGTAAGACGCAATCTCTGGATTATAAATCAAAAGATAATAAAGAACAATGAATCATCAATTGTATTAAACATTAAAAAGTATTCAGAAATCAACAACATGAATATCAGAGTTAAATACAAGAGTTCATCCTTAGTTTTGCCTAGGAGATTAGTTCTCCATAGAAGAAAGAGACATAGCCTGAAGAGATTGCAGCAGCATCATGTCTGGTATAAAGTTTCTTCGTTCTTCAATCTGAAATATGTTCTTAATCTTTGTTGTGTGTTTTCTCTCTTTTTCTCTTTGTTTCTTCTCTGTTTTTCTAGGGTTATGGACAAGCTTGGGTATTTATAGAGGGGTCATGGAGTCTCTGTGTGCATAAAATACAAACTAAGCAAATCCTAAAAAAAAACCGTCTCCGTATCGCGACACGCGACCATACGAGTCGCGACGCGTGGCCAGGCTTACATGATAATGATTGCTGCATTTCTGCTTGTTTCCTGCGTGCTTCCGATGTGTTCGTAAGGTCCCAAAACACGTACAATTGCTACAATATCCATATTCCATTCCTTCCTAATAACAAAGAACAAAATAAACTATAATTAGGATTAAACACATCAAAATCAAACCGAATTAGTGATGTTCAAAATATATTTTCATGCACTTATCAGACCCCACAATCGTCATCAGATTTATTCATGAGGAGAAGAAGCCAACTATCACTTTTTTCGAAGAGGAGCTCCCAATGGAGAGGCGAAACCACAACCGTCCGTTGTTCATCAAGGCCGAAGTAAAGCGTAAAAAAAACTGCGTGTGTAATGGTAGATGATGGGTATTCCATTAATGTTTGCCTGTTAAAGATACTGTTAAGGTTGGGTATCCGGTCCGAAGAGCTCATTCCGTCTTACATGAAGATCAAGGCCTATGATGATAATAAGCGAGGTGTATAGGGCATTTTCACCGTCGTGGTCAAAGTGGGCCCGATTGAGGATGAAGTAGAATTCGTTGTGTAAAATAAAAGTCCATCTGTTTACAAGATTTCAAGTTGCAGCCATCTTTGAGGAATGAAAGATCCCAAGATAAATAAGATTATGAAAAAGATGAATTATGATACTGGACTGGGAGTACAAAACCAAAGAGTGAGTGTGCTGCGAGACTTCCAGGGGTGATATAGGTGAGCTTATGACGATCGATATTCAACCTGTAACTTTTAAGGAAGAAAACAAATTTCTAGAAGCAGAGGTGTTGAGATTCGGCATTCATGTGGCAATAGACTCGAGCCTGCGTCCTCTGATCAAAGAAGCTGATGTCCAAAATGTGGTGCAAATGGTTAATGGCTCTATTAGCAGTGAGAAGGAAATTAATTAGGTAATAGGGGTGCAAAACGAATTGATGAATCGATTTACATCGAATTCTAAACAAATTAAATCAAAATGTGATGGATTCGTATTCGATTCATTTACTAAACAAATCATAATTTCAGGATTCGTATTTGATTCGTTACCTAAACGAATAGAATATGAATATTCATTTAGTCGTAATATTATTTACTGACAAAAATTAGCATAATTTATTTACATTAGCATAATTTATTTACATTAGTTCTTCGTAAATATATACATATGAAATACGTAATTAATATATTTACTAAAAGTGTCTCACCAAATAACGACAATATTATTTTTCTATGATAATTAGCCATTACTTATCGAATATTATTTGAAAAATAGCAATAACTAGTAAAATAAAATAATAAAACGAATCATAAACGAATCAAAGAGATTAAATTTGTATTCGACTCGTTTAATAAACGAATCGAATCAAATTGACTCATTTATTAAACGAATCCATTTTTTCAAACTTATATTCACTTTAAAGCGAATCGAATCAAACGAATAAATAAATCCTAACATAAATTACCATCCTTATTATAAGGGTATTATCCAGGCTCAAATTTGGGACTTAAGAAATAAGATTCCAAACTCTAATGGTTGAGTTGCGCTTTTTGAGGACTCCTAGAAATTGTAATGATAAAACATATAACCTTGTTAAATACTTTGTATATGTTCAAAATCAGTCGTCTGGATGGAAGATGTTCCAGAAGCAGTAAAAGTTTTTTCGATCAATGAAACTTTTATTTCTTAAAAAAACTAATTAAAATAATCAATTATCCATTTAGAAAAATACCTAGAATATAATTCACGGCTCTAATCAATTAATTGATTACATGTAATCGGTTAGCATATAACATGTTACAAATTATCCCACTTAGGCATCTAATCGGTTAATGGATTGTTTGAAAATTCTTATACTTCTTTAATTTATTTTTTGTTTTCTCACAAATAATGACATAACAGATTAATTCTTTAGTACTTCTGTTATATGATAGCATGGTATTATAAAATAATAAATATATAATATATAACAATTATGTTAAATATTGTAAATGGCTGATTTTCGTTCCAGAGATAAATCTGGAAACTCGTTCCTCAAACAATCTTCCCCCAACTGTGAATTTATTTGGTTTGTTGGGAACCAAAAGCAAACTTAGCAGAAAAATGGAAAATACACAGATAAGAACAGAGGATTTAACGTGGTTCGGCGGAGTGGATCTGGCCTACGTCCTTGGACACAAAGAAAAAGAGTTTTTATAATGTGGTCGAGTTTGACCGACCAAGGCTAAAATGACTATTACATATGTGGCGACCTCTCTCACGTACTCTCCCAAAGAATAGGCTTTTTATCTCTCTTACAAGCTTTTTGAATGAAAATTATTAACCCTTACAAAAATACACTCAACCCCTTTATATAATAAAGAAAATAATATTGTTCCACCATCCTCGTGATCTCAACCACGTGAGCCTGCCACTGCCGAAAGTAAACCTGCCATCTGACACTTCATTAAACTCAGACCCTTTCTTGGAAAACTCCACACGCTACCTTCATGATGCCAGCATGTATTCACCAATTCACGCGGTGGCATATGTCAGAAGATAACCTTACAAGTTGCGTCTGTCATATCAAGACTTTATGGATGATGCAAGTTCCCAAATCATGTTTACACCTCTATACTCAGTCCCAATCAATGTCACCCTGACCTGATCTAGTCCATCCCGACCTGAGGTCCATGATCGCCCTGCTTTTCTAAACACTTTTACTCCTCAGGTCGGTGTAGAAATGATGACCGAGCCCGATCGCTCTGCTAGGCTAGATGCCCATGATCAATATTTTCAGCCTTTAGCGCACTGGACTGGAAACTTCTTTCTTGCCCTTCTGAATTTGTTGAGGACCCTGAGGTCCAAAAATCACTATCAAGATCTGTCCCCTAGTTCTTGGTATCAACGAGTTGATAAGTTGGTGCCATGAACAATAAAAGTGGGGTAGAAACGGACTGTCCCCGGATAAGAATTTCAAGCTCAAACTACTACGATCTTCTGGCCAGAATTGGTCGATCTCCAAACTGATATGTGCTCTGGTCGGAAAATAACTTATACCATTCAAAGGCATTATCTTGTCACCGTAAATTCCTTTCTTGATTTTCTAAAACTTCCCATTGAAAATCACCAAACCATCATTACCTTCTTAAATGTGGGTCAAATCGCCCTAGGGTTTCCCTCTCATATTGCCACTTGTCATACTCTTGTGATTCGCACGCCAAAATAAAGGTAACCGTCTCGTTCTGAGCCAGCTGAATGGTTCCTCAAACTCATTCGTGTAGTTGAAATAGAACTAGTGAGATTAACTATTGTACACGTGGAGCCCATCTGAACCTCTCACTCTGATCCAACAGACATAATTACCCCGAGCTGCCTATAAAAGGGGCCGCACAGTGTTCATCTGCACTTTTGCGAATTCTTTCTCTCCAAAGTACAAAAGGATTCCCTTCCTGCTCTTCCGTAATCCCCATACTTCATCATCTGCCAAGTTCATTCATCTTCTCCCTTATCACACAAGTAAGTTCTTCTTCTGAGTCACTTTTACTTGGCTTATTCGTGTTCTTCAGCATGCTTGGGTTGCTCTTGCTTGCGTGTCCACTTGCTCTACTTCTGGGTATTTCATTATGGTGTTACTGATTTATAGGTTTTGTATAATTGTGATGTGAGTTTTCTTGAGTTGATATCGGATTTTGTGTTTAGGGAGTGTGTTTGCTGGTTTCTGAATGTATTTCCATTTGATGCCTTAGAAAAAATTTACTACACATGCCAAGGATCTCTAAGATCATGATTTGTGTGTGAATATTACAAGATAAGTTGCGGAAATACTTACATTGTGTTGGGAGAAATTTCAAAAATTCCTTTGGATGTAGAAGAAGCTCCAAGCTTTTTTTTGAGTTCCAAACTCTCGGGTGAGTTTTCCTAACACCTCACTTTGACTCCTTTAAGTGCTAGCTTGAACAAAATTGAAAGAAAATTTTCTCCTCCAAGAAGAGCAAAATTCGGGCATGGAGAGATAAAAGAGAGAATGAATAGTGTTTTGTGTTTTCCAAAAACATGTTACTTAAGTTATGTGTGTGTTGGCAAAAGATGCATTTTAAAGTAGCCAACTACTTCCATCACAAATAGTGACATGCGATGTAAGTTGTGGGTCCCACAAATTATGAATTCCAAATTCAAATTGGCTTACACAACACACTTTGGGCCTGGTTCGTTTAATCCGACTAAACGAATTTTCCATCGCTACGTAAAAATCCAATTTAATTAAATAATGATGCCTAGCAAAATTATTACGAAAGTCGCTTACGAATTAATTCCAAATTAATTCGTTCGCTTGAATTAAAATCCAATTTTAATTCCGTATTGAAATCCAATTTCAATTAATATATCCGATATATTATTTTGGCCCAATTAAATAAATTAAATAGCAAAATCAAATTTAACTATTAAATTTATTTTACCGATTAATTCCAAATTAATCGCGTTCTCTCTCTAGACGAATTTAATCCCTGATAAATTCTTTCCGCAATTAATCCCAGATTAATTTTCTATCTCATAATTAATCACATATTAATTCTGTTCGAGTCAAATGTCATCGGTGAATCTTTGGGAAGCGACCCAAGAGATCCCTGGATATGTTGGCAGTAAATACAGTCATCGGACTATCAGAACACGTGAGTACCCCGTACCACGTTCTTACCGATTTACAAGACATGGTTGGCTTCTAGCAAAGCACCGTGCCTACCCAATTCTCCAGAAATATTCAACGAGGAATATATAATCTGTATTAGGCGTCGTATACAATGCATTACGTAATACGATCCAGTATTAGATGTCACATGTGTTGGACAGTTGTGACCCTATCATCACTATTTGTAAAAGACATTGTGGTTTTTGTACAAATTAACTATGTGACAAAGGAAATTTTTATTTTATCATTTTGTAATTAGATTACTTGAATATATAAATGATAAAAGTCCGTATGATTAGTTCCAGATTAATAAGATATGAGGCAGTATCAATCCACGTAAGGTTTAATCATTAAATATCCATAGTCATAGTATTATCGAGACTGGACATCGATAATGCGGAATAAACTAGTATTGCACTTGTGCGCGTTATGGAAGCATAATGACATAGTTCTCATATATTTGGGTATTGGATACTCATGCAAGTGTAATAAGGGGATCTGTTTGCTGATGGTACGGAAACAGCTTCGCTCTGGATAGACCCCTCAGCATCACAATAGTAGTATGACTATGTCTCTATGAGAATCTGAATCAGGGTAGGTGTATTTAGTCTTAACCTGAGACTTGCATCGCTAATACTTGCGACAATCAGTACGCTTTGGTTTTGGTCGTCCGAGACTTTAACAGGTTCTGTGTACGCCTCTTCTGGGTTTATTGAGAATCGTAGTGTATTGGGTGTGACGTCAAGATGGAAGTGTCACTTCAGTAATATGGAGATGATGATCACGCAGGGATACAGAACTGGTACTCTAATATGTTGTAACTATCGGGATAATATGACAAGGTCATGATTATCCGATTAAAGAGACTAGTTGCTAGTGATCCGATATATGTTTCGTACGGGGCAGGCACAATTCCAGCCCAAGGCCTAGCATGTGGCATCCGATACTAGATCGCAATACGCAATACTTAGTATACTACACCTAGTAAAGATTATGTTTTCATTAAAAGAATATTTCTGGAGGATTGGGTAGGCATGATGATTTTCTAGAAGCCAACCATGTCTTGTAAATCGGTAAGAACATGATACTAGGTATGCACGTATTCGGATAGTCTGATGACCGTATTTACTACCAACATATCCAGGGATCTCATGGGTCGCTTCCTAAATATTCACCAATGACTTTTGACTCGAACAAAATTAATCTAGGATTAATTATGAAAGAGAGAAAATTAATATGTGATTAATTACAGCAAGAATTTATCTGGGATAAAATTCGAATATAAGAGAGAGAAAGATTAATTTAGAATTAATCGATTAAATAATATATTCGATATATTAATTGAAAATAGATTTCAATGCGGAATTAAAATTGGATTTTAATTCGGACAAACGAATTAATTTAGAATTGATTCGTAAGCGACTTTAATTATAATGTTGCAACGGTAAATTCATTTAGTCGGATTAAATGAACCCGAGCCCGTAGTGTGTTGAGTGGGCGACTTAGATTTTGAATTGAAAGTGGGGCCCACCAACTTACATCAATATGTTTGACATTTGATGGAATTTGGTAATGGTTGAGTGAAAGAGTAGGATTGCTTATTCTACACTCAAACCAAACCAACACACTTTGTATATTTTATTTTATTTGGAATGACATATACCTAAATTGGATTTTTTGGAAAATGGAATTATTGATTTTTGAAATCAAATACACAAAAACTTTCCTCTCTCTCCCTCCTATACTTTGCCGAGAGCTTCTCCTTCCAACTTAGAGTTTTTGTTGCAAAAATTCAAAAGAGCTAGCACTTCCAAGAGTCATTCAAGGGGTTAGGGAAACCAATCCTAGAGTTTGGAACACAAAGAAAGGACTTGGAGCTCTTCACCAACATCAAAATTTTTGAACTTCATACATCCAACAAATCCGATCAATGTAAGTTTTTTCCGCAAATTCTTTGAGTATTCACACACATATCATTATTAGAGATCCTTGGCATGTTCTAGGAACACCAACAATGGTATCAAAGCCTTTTCTAAGCATGAAATGAATTTAAGGTTTATATACTTTAATTTGGGGGTTTTTATGTTTTGATCATGATTTCTTCAAATTGTTTGTTTGGTTGAGCTTGGATGATGATGAATTGGATTTGTGCATCTTAAAATTTGAGAAAAAATGATTGGATAAATTTTCCCTAAATTCCTAGCCTTGGCCGAACCTAACCCTAAGTGTGTATCATGGTGATTTTTTGATATTAGACCATTGGATGTGTTTAAAGCATGATGTGTATATTGATTGATGATTTAATTAGATTGAAATCAAAATTGGATATTAATTATGCCATATTGTCGTGAACCCTAAGCATGAAAATTGATTGATTTTTGCTTCAAATGTGTTGGACATTAATTGAATAAATTAAAGTATGATTAATTAGTTTAATTGGTGTTTTGGAAATATTGGTTTAACTAATTAATTATGGCTATTACACTTTAATTAAAATTAATGTGAAATTTGGAATTTTGTTTTAATTAAAATTGGTCTTTAATTTTGAATTGGGCTAATATTGTTGTAATTGGGCTTAATGGGGTTGGTTGGGCCAAGCTTGGTTTAGGAAAATTGGATTGGATCTAAATTGGGCCTAAAACCATTCCATAAAGTCCAAATAGAATAATTGGGCCTTTAAATAATTTAATTTGGCTTAATGGTCCTAAATTGATTTTTGGTTAAAAAGGTGATTCCTTATTGGGCTTTGGTTTCCAAAGCCCATGCCTTAAGAATTAATTAAAAGCCCATTGGACTTTAATTAAATTGACATTGGAAGTTAATTGGGCCTTTGAGACCCATTTAGATTGGATTTAGAATCTAAGTCTAAAAGACATATAAAAAGTTTAATTATTTAATTTGTAATTAAATTAGAATTAGTATTGAATACAAATTAAATAGGATTTAAAATTGTATTTCAATATAATTCAAAAATACGTACTTTGAGTACTTATTCTTAAACGAGTTGGACTCGCGCAAATCAAATCGTTGTTTGAACATTGGATGGTCATTAATTCAAAGATTAATTAATTGGATTAGATTGATTGAATAACATGCTTTGTGTGAATACATGGATGTATTGTATGAATAATGTATATCGTGTTAGGGATATGCCCTATACCCAACTTGTGGATGGGCTATATGTACATGTATTTGTAATATTTTCATTAATGAATAAAATGACAATCTTTATTATACGTGTCTTACATAACTTATATGAATCATCAACACTGTAATAAAGCCCTTGGAGTAATAAGACGATGACTTCCACGCCTTATGGGAATCATTACTCTTAAATGTTCCTAGTCATAGTTTTGTGAATAATCTTGGCGTTCACAAAGCGGAGAGACTAGCATGATGATATGATCCGCCCTTAAGTAGGGTAGCCGATCTCATAGGCTACTAGCGGAGATCCGTCCGCTTGGTGTATCACATGGATGCATGAGTTGCTCGTGTCCATCGAACTGACCACCGAAAGTTTTCATATGGAGTGTTTATCTCATGTGTCTGTGAGAACTTTCATGTATCGATTATATGACTAGTCATTAGACTTGAGGTTTTTACAATCTTATGTGTGGATCAAATAACTTTGACATTCTCCTTCCCCGGTTCAAAAGATCCAGTCATAAGGGTATGATTGGGTCATTAGTTTAAACACATGAAGTTTGTAAAGATACAACAGAGAATCGCCACTCTTTCGGATAATATTTTCTTATAAGAGTAGTATTCCAGTTCGCGGGTTGATATGTGTGATCAGTGCTTGAGATTGTGGCCACAGTGGAAGAATCATGTGAGATTCTTGGGTTAGCACGATTCATGACACTATCAACATCATACCTTTGACCATATGGGTAGACACTTTCCGTACCCTAGGTTAATAGGTGGGCATACAGTGAGGCGAGAGACCATATCATATGTAAATCGCATACAGAATGGGTATATATATATATATATATATATATTTCCTTCTCATTTGGGGGCCTTGGCATGTTGCTAGATGTCAAACTTGGTCATTGAAATCGAACGACCATCTGATCGGAGGATAATTTATGTTCGATTAAATTATCACGATTCATTTCATGTCCAATTTGAGGGGAACCCAAAAGGTCACACACAACAAAGTCGAAATCAACGGTTAACAGTGCGCATTACATATTTAACAACATATATGATTGTTGCAAGAATTGTTCATAAATGGTTCAATGTGTTTAATTATTGAACAGATCATTTATGAGGTTCCATAGTGGCTTAGGGATTGGTGAATGACGATAGGGGCACTTTGGGAATTGGAATAAATAGAAAAAAATTATTATTCACGTGAATAGTAATTTTTTATTATTATTTATTTTGTTATTTGTTTTGAATTCTAATTCGGCCCAAACTCTTATTAGGGTTTTATAATCTCATTAAACCACTAAATTAAGATCCAATGGCTAAGATTAAATTGGCTTTTATCCCACATCAGATTCTTAATTAATTTTGTTGTCTTTGGAGCACTATATAAACCCAAAGAATTCTTCATAAATTTTTGCACCAAACCTTTCATATCTTGGGTTTATATAAGTGAGCAACTCTAAAGTTTAAGAGTAAGCCACTGATTTTGAGGATCTTTAAGTCTAATTGACTAGAGGAACCTCGAGTTAAAAGTTTTGAGGTATTTGCCTAGGCTAGCACCAAGGGCAAAATACCCGTGCACTCAAGGCGTAGTCTTGCCGTTGAGTTTTGGATTTGGTGTGTGCATCTTTGGAGGCCACACACTTGGGTGGCTCTTTGGAATGTGGAAGAGCTTGTTGAGTTCGAGAAAAGCTTGTAGATTGGAGGGAGGACTGGAGGAGTCTACGGTTAAAGTAAGTCTTTTTTCTTTCTTTATTTTTATTAGAGTTCTTATGATAGTTAGCATGTTTAGGTTTATGTTCTTTGCATGTTTTATGAGTTTTATGCTTAGAATATATAGTAACATGCCTAGGTTTGTAGAAAAATCAAAACAAATGGGTCTTGGGCAAAGGGAAAGCGGCATAATAATTTTAATTTTCCGCTGCGCACTCGCGGCCGCTTCCCAACAGTGGTATCAGCGCGCCATTTTTGTTTTGATTAGTTCTCACTCATTTGAACTCGAAATTGGGTGTTTAAACGCTCGTTGGAAAGCTAACACCTTGAAATTAATTTTAGGCACAAGTTTTGCATGATTGGGTTAAGATTGGAATTGTGAAATTACATTTAAAGTTCACGCGTCTGCAGAAAAACGTGAATAGTAAATTTATTTGAATAAAATAAAATGCAATATCATAATTAAATATTAATCAAATTTAATTAATGTCTAAACTAATTCCAACATATTAAAACGCATATGCTTGATGATTCAATGTATGATTAGAATTGACATGATTATCTTAGGGTGAAAGCATCTAGAGACTTTATAAGAAATAGAGAGTGTATTGCTTATCCATTAGCTAAGTAATTATTCTGTGATGAACTTAGAGATTTATTACCTTTAAGGCTAATAAATATAAATAATTTGTTTATAATAAAATACATTATAAAAGATACAAGTGGGGTGGGACCAAAGCGTTAATAAAACTTTCCAAACTAAAGTTAATTTAACCAAATGTATTACTAGAGTTAGATAATGATTTGGTGTCTTCCTTCACTCACTACCTTTTTATAGCCAAAAGGAAAAGTTGTGAAGACATCTAGATAATCTTTTACTCAAAGCTTACCTTTAAAGCATATTTAAAATGTTGGACTAATTTGGAGGATCTATTGTTTATTCATGTCACCAAGGCGATAAGAGCTTAAGATGTAAGGGTATTTAAGAGAGTTCGCTCCACCCTCCCTCTGGGGAATTTTCAATGGAGGAATCCATTTGGCAGTTATTCACTTAAACTTGCTAAAATCCTCAATAATAATTTAAGTCTAAAATTTGCCTCCCATTGTAAAGTATAGACCCAAATGGCTTAAACCGTATTGGCAAGACTAGGCTTTACCAGACTGACCAATACCAATTTGTCCCTAAATCGTACTGTTGACATTGGTTTGAATTTTCTGAGTCATAAGACGCAGCGACCCTTTAGTGGAAAATATTGGGTGTCCACAAGGACTAGCATAAGCTATGGCATGTTTGATTGCCTAACCCAATGATCAATGAAATGTGATTTATATCATAAATTGGTTGGGAACCTACCTAATTATCGTATTTTATAACGACCGGCCCTAGTCGGAGTTATGAAATGATAATAATGAGATCCTTGCCCACAAAAATCCATCATATTGGGGTTGATGCAATTTTCTTAAAATTTTAAAACAATTGAGTCAGAGCAAATTCATAATATTAAAAGCCCATGTTATTATGAAACATTAATGAAAAACATATTCCTAATTTTAACATTCTCTCTTAACAGGTGGGTTAAAATATTTCACAAACATTCAAATGGAAAACAGAGTATCACTTCGTTCCATCCTTGATGAGCATAAGCTCAAAGGGGACAACTACAATGACTAGTTTATAAATCTTAAAATTGTCTTACGACAAGAAAAGATTTTCTATGTTCTTGAAAGACCGTTTCCCCTGAACCTACAGAAGATGATGACCAAAATACATTCAATGCTTGGAAGAAACACATCGATGATGATGAGCAAGCAATTTGCATAATGCTTGGCTCTATGTCGGACGAACTTCAGAAAGCTCACGAAGATATGGATGCTCAAACCATCATATTTCACTTGAAGAAGTTGTATGCAACTTCCGTTCATACCGTGAGATTCCAAGTGTCATGTGCCTTATTCCAAACAAGGTATAAGGAAGGATCTGTTAATGGACATGTGCTTAAGATGAATGGCCACATTGAAAAATTGGCCAACCTCGGGTTCATCATAGATCATGAGATATGTCAGAATCTAATTCTTCAGTCCTTACCAAAAGAATTCTCTAACTTTATTATGCAGTTTCATATGTCTGATAAAGAAGCTACTTTATCAGAATTGCACAATCTGATAAAGCAAGCAGAGAAGGACTTGAAACTGGAGCTTAAAACATCTGTCATGCTTACGGGTACATACCTGAAGCCACGAGGCCCAAAGAAAAATAAGGGCAAGGCCAAGGCTCCAGATCACCTAAAGCCTAATGGTAAGGTGGAGAAGAAAAAAGGAAAGGGGAAATGTTTCTTTTATGGAAAGAAGGGTCATTGGAAGAAAGACTGCAGATCCTTGAAAGCCAAGGAAGCTAGGGAAGCCTAAGAGGCCAAGAAGCCCAATGCTTCAGGTATGTTGTATATGATTGAACTATATTCTCAAAACTCTGAACCTTCTACTTGGGTGCTTGACACCGGTTATGGGACTCACTTGTGTAACAATCTGCAGGGCCTGAGAAACAGTAGGAGACTTCGTCATGGGGAGGTTGACTTACGCATGGGTAATGGAGCAAAACTGGCTGCATTGTGCGTGGGGACTTATTCATTAGTTTTTCCGAATGGTTTATAAGATTGTGTTTATGTACCTTCTCTAGTAAAGAACATCATTTCAATTTCTTCTTTATGTAATAAAGGCTTTTCATGCCTAATAAGTTGTTCGTGTATCACATGGATGCATGAGTTGCTCGTGTCCATCAAACTGACCGCCGAAAGTTTTCATATGGAGTGTTTATCCCATGTGTTTGTGAGCACTTTCATGTATCGATTATATGACTAGTCCTTAGACTTGAGGTTTTTACAATCTTATGTGTGGATCAAATAACTTTGACATTCTCCTTCCCCGGTTCAAAAGATCCGGTCATAAGGGTATAATTGGGTCATTTGTTGAAACACATGAAGTTTGTAAAGATACAACAGAGAATCGCCACTCTCTCGGATAATATTTTCTTATATGAGTAGTATTCCAGTTCGCGGGTTGATATGTGTGATCAGTACTTGAGACTGTGGCCACAACGGAAGAATCATGTGAGATTCTTGGGTTAGCATGATTCATGACACTATCAACATCATACCTTTGACCATATGTGTAGACACTTTCCGTACCCTAGGTCAATAAGTGGGGATACAGTTAAGCGAATGACCGTATCATATGTAAATCGCATACAAAATGGGTATATATATATATCTTTCCTTCTCATTTGGGGGCCTTGACATGTTGCTAGATGTCAGCCTTGGTCATTGAAATCGAACGACCATTTGATCGGAGGATAATTTATGTTCGATTAAATTATCACGATTCATTTCATGTCTAACTTGAGGGGAACCCAAAAGGTCACACACAACAAACTCGAAATCAATGGTTAACAGTACACATTATATATTTAACAACATATATGATTGCTGGAGGAATTGTTCATAAATGGTTCAATGTGTTTAATTATTGAACATATCATTTATGAGGTTCCATAGTGGCTTAGGTATTGGTGAATGACGATAGGGGCACTTTGAGAATTGGAATAAATAGATTAAAAAAATTAATTACTATTCACGTGAATAGTAACATGTGAATAGTGAATTTTTTATTATTATTTATTTTATTATTTGTTTTGAGTTCCAATTCGGCCCAAACTCTTAATAGGGTTTTATAATCTCATTAAACAACTAAATTAAGATCCAATGGCTAAGATTAAATTGGCTTTTATCCCACATGAGATTCTTAATTAATTTTGTTGTCTTTGGAGCATAAAACTAAATTTAGTGATTGTTCCACTAAATGAAGAATTCTTTGGGTTTATATATAGTAACATGTCTAGGCTTGTAGAACAATAAAAACAAATGGGTCTTGGGCAAATGGAAAACGGCATAATAATTTTAATTTTCCGCTGCGCACTCGCGGCCGCTTCCCAACATATCAGATGGATATTAGAAGGGTGAGGGAAATTTTGGAAATTGTTGTAATAAATTTAGAATTTATTAAATTGGACCTGTGTGTCCAGCCTTTTATCTCTTGACTCTTTGTATTTCTCTTCTCACCAATTCCCCTCAATGTTAATGAGGTTTCTTTATTGTATTATGTAATTGGGTAGAAGTTAGAATAGTGCTAGCGGCAGAGTGGAAATGGAGAGATTTGTTCTAGGAACAATTTGTTGAATATCCATCCACATATCATTATTATTTATTCCGCGCCTTATTTTTCTTTTAGAATGCATGCTTAAGGGTGTTTGATGAGACCTAATCAAAGATAATAAATTGGTTGCCAATTTACGCGAAAAACCATCAATCAAATATTAAGCAATTTCCTTCCATTGAGTGGTTCTTTCTCAAGATCCAAGATTGGCATTGGTTTGTTGGCCAAAGTCAATATCAATGTCCATCGTGGATGTGTTTGAACCACGAAGGCTTTGTTATATATCGCATGTCTTGGGCAGTTGTGACTTGTTGGCCAAAGTCAAGGTCACTTCTTGTTCATCGACATGGATTACGAAGCTTTCCCACTGTCAATGGGTCCCGCTTAACTGGAACATTAAGCTTGTTGAGCCAAAGCCAAGGCTTAGTTGATTCAGAGGAAAAGGTTAGGAAATATATTGGATATATTGACATATATATTGTATATATATATTTCGGACTTGGAGGTCCACCTACAGGATCTAGGAATTGGATGAGATCCAATTGATCTTAGAGATCTACCTAGTTAAATATCATACAGCTTGTTGGCCAAAGTCAAGGTTGTGTGTTATTTAATGGGATCCTAGCCCACTAGGAAACTAGGTTTCCCGAGTACTCAATAGAGGGTTAGAGGCTCGCCGAAAAATAGTGGGAGGCCAGTATTGAATTTGTAATTTTGTTTAAATACTTGCCAAATACGCGCTTTCAAATTATTTTTGTCGTTATATATTTATATTAGTTGGACTAATATTTTATTATTTTCTTGTAACAGTTGGACTGTGCCCGAAATCGCTGATTGAATAGTTAGACTATTGCAATCAAGATGAATAGAAAGAACAGCGTTAGAGACATCGTCATGGGCGAAAATGTCTTTAATGGTGTGAACTTTCCTGACTGGGATATGAACCTCAGGATTGTCCTGGGGGCTGAGAAGTTGCTCTATACGATAGAGAGACCTCTCGGGCCTAAACCCGGAATTGAGCAGCCAGTTGAGCTTGAGCTTTGGAAGACTCACAGTGATGACAACTCAACTGCTCAATCTATAATACTTGCTGCGATGACTCCACAATTTTGTCATCAAAATAAGGAATTAGATCCCTATGAAATGATGTTGAAATTGAAGGACCTTCACTGATCTAACCTTAGATCATAAATGTACGAATTGCAGAAGAAGCTCTTTCGTTCTCGCATTTCAAAGGGTACATCTGTTGAACACCATGTATCGCAGATGATTGCTGACATCGAACAATTGGGACAATTAGGCATCGTCTTCGAGGCTGAGACTTCCATAGATTTGATCTTACAATATATTCCTGACAGCTGGAGCAGGTTCATCATGAACTACAATATGATGAACCAAGAAAATACTCTTGGAGAGTTGATGGCAATGTTGAAAGAGGCAGAAAAAGAGCTTTTAAAGGGCAAGAAGCGTGAGGCGCACTTCACTTCGCATCGCAAGAATGCCAAGGCTTGGCCGAAGGCTGCTGGAGGTGTGAAGAAGAAGAAGAAGAGAAAGGGCAAGGCCAAATCATCAAAGTCTTCTGGGAAGACAATGGACAAATCCCAAGATGTATGCCTGCAGTGTGGCAAACGGGGTCACTGGAAGCGTGACTGCCACGAGTACAAGGTACACATGAAGGAAGTGAAGGCGGGCAAGACTCCGGCTTCAGGTATGTTTGTTATTGAAATAAACATGTCTACTTCTAGTTTTAAAAATTGGATTTTTGATTCTGGTTGTGGTACTTATCTATGTACTGATGTGCAGGATCTGTAGATTAGCATGAGACTGGCTTCAGGAGAGATCGACCTTTGAGTTGGAAATGGGACTAGAATCACCGTTTTGGCTGTTGGGACCTATATTTTGGAACTTCCCTCGGGGCATGTACTTAATTTATCAGACTGCTATTATGTACCTAGTTTGACTAGAAACATTATATATGTATCTTGTTTAACCCAATGTGGGTACACTTTTGTATTCCGAAACACCGGGTGTTTTGTTTATAAAAATGATATTGTTAAATAATGGTCTTTATATTTTGAATATAAATCAATCTCAAACAGATAATATAACAAACAAAAGGCTTAAATTAAGTAACAAAGATGAAACTTTTATGTGGCATTGTCGTTTGGGACACATTAAGAATAGTCGTATATCTACACTTTCGAAGAGTGGGTACTTGAACGGATTTGATCCAAATTCATATGACGTCTGCAAATTCATATGACGTCTGCGAATCTTGGGCATACGTTAAACGTTTGGATGGTACCAAACTAGATACCAAATCGGATAAGTGCCTATTTGTACGGTATCCTAAGGAAACCAAAGGATATTACTATACCACCCACAAGAGAACAATGTATTTGTTGCTCTACATGCGATTTTCCTCGAAAATTAATTCCTAAATGCAGTGGTAAGTGGGAGGAAAGTAGAACTCGATGAAAATCGTAGTGATATTGTTCCTGGCACCGATTCCCAAATGGAACACGAATAGTTCATTAGATGAGACTGTACCACAATCTTCTAATACACAAGAACCGCGTAGATCAGAGAGAGTCAGAAAACAACCTGAGAGGTATGGGTTTCTGATCTCACCCCACGTAGATATTAATCTTATTGAGGATAATGAGCCGGCTACATATGAGGAAGCGATACAAGGTATCGACTCTGCTTTATGGCAAGAAGCCATGAAGTCCGAAATGGATTCCATGTATACCAACCAAGTTCGGACACTGGTAGATGCACCAGAAGGCATAAAGCCTATTGGTTGCAAATGGGTCTTCAAGAAGAAGACGGATATGGATGGCAACATACAAACGTACAAAGCTAGGCTTGTAGTGAAAGGGTATCGTCAACGACATTGTGTCGATTACGACGAAACTTTTTCACCTGTTGCCATGATTAAATCCATTCGGATTATGCTTGCTATTGCTGCATATTTCGATTATGAAATATGGCATATGGACGTCAAAACTGCTTTCCTTAACGGAAACCTTTTGGAGGATGTTTATATGCAACAGCCTGACGGTTTTGTCGTACCAAAATATGCAAACAAGGTTTTCAAGTTGAATCGATCCATTTATGGATTGAAGCAAGCATCGCGTTCATAGAATCAATATTTTGATGAAATCATATAAGAATATGATTTCGTTCAAAACGAGGATGATCATTGTGTATATAAGAAGGTTAATGGGAGCACAATGACATTCATTGTCCTTTACGTTGATGATGTATTGCTTATTGGCAATGACATTCCCATGCTACAGTCGGTGAAACTTGGCTTTCATTAAAATTCTCCATGAAAGATCTAGGAGAAGCTGCTTTTATTCTAGGAATAAGGATCTACCGGGATAGATCTAGAAAGCTGTTTGGACTCTCCCAGAGCACATACATTGACAAAGTGTTGAAGATATTCAACATGGATCAGTCAAAGAGGGGACTGCTTCCTGTGTCACATGGCATCTCTCTATCTAAGGACATGTGTCCTAAAACTCAAGATGAGAGAGACAACATGAGTCGGATCTCGTTCGCTTCTGCAGTCGGATCGATCATGTATGTCATGATATGTACGTAACCTGATGGCTCGTATGCTTTGAGCATGTGTAACTGGGTTGCGGTTAAGAACATCTTTAAGTATCTTAGACGAACTAATGATGCTTTCTTAATCTATAGAGATGGAGAACTTGAGGTAACTGGGTTTACCGATGCAAGTTTCCAAACCGATAAAGACTACTGTAAGTCACAATCCGAGTACATATTTTGTTTGAACAACGAAGTAGTGAGCTGGAAATCATCCAAGCAATAGACTGTTGCCTATTCAACAACAGAAGCGGAATATATCGCTGCAGCTGAAGTAGCTAAAGAGACAGTTTGGATCCGTAAATTCCTAATGATGGAGTTTCTACGGTCCCGAGGATCGATTATCAAGCAAGAAACAAGTATGAATACATCAAAGAAAGTTGCAGAATACTTACATCGAGCGGTTGAGACGATGCGGTGTAGACAAAAAACTTTATGCCCTCCTCTATGAAGCGCGGCAGTGAGCAGTTTTTGATCTTCAAAAATCGGCAATGGATCATCCTTGAAGCTCCAAGCTTTGTCATGGTCCATGCTCATGAAGTGAGTTCCCTATCACCTTTGTATGGCTCCTATGTGTGCTAGCACTCAAGAAATTTGCCACAAATTTCCCTTGATTCTCTTTAGTTCTCGGCAAACCAGAAAATATAAGGAAGAAATCGGTCCAAGACCGTGAGAGAGAGAGGAGGGAAAAAGAGAGAGAGATGGAAATGTGTATTAGATTAATTGTATTCCAAAAACAATTAAACATATACCATATACCACTTTAAAAAATTCAACAAGGTTTTGGAGCCAAAATTTGGCAATTAATTGCTTCCAACAACCCACATCAACTATTCACATCACTCAATCAATCAATGTGACAGGTTTTCACATCACTCAAAGTGACTAATGATTTGACGCTTGATGCGACTAGCGATTTGACGCTTGATGTGACTTGCGTGCCACACTCGAATTCGAAATGCGAATGCGCTCGCAAACACTATCGGGATCGGGTTCGCTAATTCTAAATTAACGAATTTTCCGTTGCGACGTAATTAAATAATTATGCCTAGCAATATCACTATTCACGTCGCTAACAAATTAATTCTAATTAACTCATTCCTCCGAATTAATATCTAATTTTAATTCCGCGTCGAAATCTAATTTCGTATAATATATCAAATATATTATTTTATCAATTAATTCCAAATATATCCCAGATAAAATATCTCCGCAATTAATCCTAGATTAATTTTCTCTCTCATCATTAATTAATCCCATATTAATAAAGCGTGAGTCATACGTCATCGGTGAATCTTCGGGAAGCGACCCATGAGATCCCCGGATATGTTGGCAGTAAATCCGGTCGTCGGACTATCCGAACACGTAAGTACCTAGTACTACATTTGTACCGATTTACAAGAAAAGGTTGGCTTCTAGCAAAGCGCCATGCCTACCCAATTATCCAGAAACATGCTTACAAGAATAAGCGATCTATATCAGGCGTAGTATACGTAGTATTGCATATTTCGATCCAGTATCGGATGTCACATGGTAGGTCTGGGGCTGGAATTGTGTCTGCCTCGTACGAAGCACATATCGGATCTCTGGTAACTAGTCTCTTTATCGGATAAACATGACCTAGTCATTTTATCCCGATGACTGCAGTACATAAGAGAACCAGTTCCGTATCCTACGTGACCATCATCTCCACTATGAATGGAGTGATACTTCCGTCTTGACATCACACCCAACACACTATGATTCTCAATATACCCAGCAGAGGCGTACACAGAACCTGTTAAAGCCCTGGACGACCTAAAACCAAAGCATATTGATTGTCGCAAGTATTCGCGGTGCAAGTCTCATGTTAAGACCAAATACACCTACCCTGATTTCGGACTTCCATAGACACATAGTGATACTACCAATGGAATTCTGAGGGGTCTATCCAGAGCGAAGCTGTTTTCCGTACCATGGTAAAACACAACCTCCTACTACACTTGCATGAGTATCCTATACCCAAATATATGAGAACTATGTCGTTATGCCCTCACAACGCGCACAAGTGTAATACTAGTCTTTTACACATTATTGATGTCCAATCTCGATAATACTCTGATTAGGGATATTTAATGATTAAACCTTCGTGGATTGATATTGTCTCATATCATCTCAATCCAGGAACTAATCATATGGACCTCCTATTATTTATACATCTTGGTGATCTAATCACAAATGATAAGAGAGCAATTTCCTTTGTCACATAGTTAATTTGTACAACAACACCATGATCTGTACAAATAGTGACGCTATGGGTCATAAATGTCCAACAATCTCCCACTTGGCCTATAGCCAGTCACTCGAGTGTCCTACACCCAGACTATGTACGGTTCACTCAAATTACTGAGAAAAGTCTTTCGTCAGCGGATTTGCATGATTATCATCTGATGCGATTTATACGATCATCACATCGCCACGATGTATGATCCGAACAAATCAGATGAATAGTCGAAGTATTTATTTGTATCGTTGATGAGACCATTAATTCTTTAGCCTGCGCTGTATTCTAGCTCAGCTGCTACAGAACTATATCTAATCTAATTAGATTTATTATCGATCCAAATGGCTTCCATTGCTGCCTCAGCCACAGCAATAATCCACTTTTATTGTTTATACGGTAACAGTATCTTGCTTGGAAGATTTCCAGCTCACTGTTCCGTTATTCAAACTTTGTATACTACCGTTGTTACGACTTACAGTCATTATTATCGGTTTGGAAACTTGCAGCAGTGATCCTAGTCACTTCAAGTTCTCATTTTTCATAGTATAAGAAAACATACTTAGTTCTCTAAGATACTAAAGGATGTTCTTAACTTCAATCCAATGACTATCACTTGGATTGGCCCGATTTTGACTCAATATGCTCAAAGAGTATGAGACACCAGGTCGCGTACATTTTTCAATGTACGATTTCTCGGAGATTTTCAACAACTTTAAATTTATCCCAGTAGATCTTTATTCCTAGAATAAAGGTTGTTTGTCCCAAGAATTCTACGGAGAATTTTCTCGAAAGCCAAGCTTTCGCCGATTGTTATTATGGGAATATCATTTCCAAGAAATGACATATTATCATTATTTTATAGGACATCATTGTCAGTGCGCTCCCACTAACCTCCTTATATACACAAGAATCATTTTCGTTTTGAATTAAATCATACATCATTATGATTATATCAAAATGATAATTTCAAGAACGCAATGTTTGCTTCAATCCATCCATGGATCGAATAACCTGCAAACCTTGTTTGCTAGTTATGGTACGATAAAACCGTCAGGATGTTATAAACATCCTCCAAAAGGTCTCCGTTAAGGAAAACGGTTTTGGCATTACAGCTGCCATATTTCATGAATGAAATATGCAGCATCAGCAAGCATTATCCAAATGGATTCAACCATGGCAACATTTAAAAGGTTTCGTCGTAATCGACACAATGTTGATAACGATACCTTTCCGCTACAAGCCTAGCTTAGTACGTTGTCATCCATGTATGTCTTCCTTGAAGACTTATATAGTACCAATAGGCACAATGCCTTGCAGTACAACAACTAGTGTCTAAACATAGTTGGTATACATGGAATCCATTTCGGACATCATGACACTTTGCCATAATAGGGAGTTGATACCTTGTATCACTTCCTCATACGTAGTCAGTTGGTCTTCCTCAATAAGATTGACATCTTTATGAGGTGAGATCAGAAACCCATACCCCATGTTATTTTCTGACTCTCTCCGACTTACGCGGTTATTGTGTATTCAAAGATTATTGGTACAGTTTCATCCTTGATGAACTATTTGTGTTCCATTAGGAATCGGTGCCTAGAATAGTATTACTCCGATTTTCATCGATTTTTACTATCCTCCCACTTACCACTGCATATAGGTATTCCTCTTAGGAAAACCGCATGGTGAGCAACAATTAAATTGTTCTCATGTGAGTTGTATAAGTACAATACTTTTGGTTTCCCTAGGATAACCTACAATTGGCACTTATCCAATTTGGGTTTTAGTTTGGTATCATCCAAACATATGTATAGCATCCCAAATCTTCAGGAATGAGAAAACCTGATTTCTTTCCTGTTCATATCTAATATGATATCTGTCAAACAGATTTTTATGGAACCTTATTCAAAATAAGTTCTGCACTATTTTCGTGTATCCGTTGAAGGAAATGGTAGCTCAGAGCGACTCATGATTAACCTTATCATGTCCAACAAAATTCGGTTTCTCCGTTCGGACACACCGTCAGAATGACGTGTTCCGGGAGGAGTCCTCATTGAAAGAATACTATACTCTTTCAAGTATATGAGAAACTTATTGCTTAAGTATTTTCATCATGGTCTAACCGTGATGGTTTAGTACTTTAGCCGATCTGTTTGTCTATTTCGTGTCGAAACTCTAAAAGTTTCTGATTTATGTTTCGAAAGAAAAACATAACCATAACGCAATGCCACATCCGTATAGGTCACGAAATATTCATATCCACATCTAGCCTAGCTAGACATGGGCCCACTTCCTTCACTATGAAATATGGCTAACAGATCGGTGGCACTTACACTTTTACCAAGCAAATAGTGTTATAAGCACTTTACCTAATAAACTAGTTTCGTAGACTTTATTTGAATAGAATCAAATTTTTCCTAGTATCCACTCTTCAAAAGTGTGGATATACGAGTCTTGTTTAATTGTGTCCCAGACAACAATGCCACATTTAAGTCTCTTCTGATCAAATCAGTTTGAGCTATTTGTTTGTCATGTTATACGTTTGAGATTTATTTCTATTCAAAATATAAATTTTGTTATTCACAACTAATGTGTTTATCTCAATATCATCTTTATATAATAAAACACTTTAGTGTTCTATAATATAAAGGTATATCCGCAACGGATTATACACTGATATAAAGATAATGTATCTAGTCAAACTAGCTACATTTTAACAGTTTCCTAATTTAAGTACACACCCAAAGGGTAGTTCTTAAACTTGGGTGTCTACGGTTAAAACAACGACTTTCGTCCCATTTTCAATTCGCAGATTAATCTCAACTGAAGTCAGTATTCTGCTCATAGCAGATTCTGCACATCAGTACATATTTATGTATCACACTAAGTATCTAAAATCCAATTTTAATACTAGTAGTGAACATATTTATGACAAACATATTTGAAGTCAGAGCCTTGCTCGTTATTAAATTCCTGCATGTCTGCTTTGTTCAAACTGCAGTCACACTTCCGCGATCCCGTTTGCCACAATAAGGCAAACATTTTAGGATATGTCCTTTATCTTCCCAAAAGATTATAATGATTTTGCCTTTGCCTTTTTCCACATCTCAGAAGTGTTCGGCCTAGCCTGAGCCTTCTAGAATATCGAAGTAAGGTCCGCCTTGTGCTTCTTGCCTTATTGCAAACTTTGGCTCTGTCTCCTTGAGAATAGCCATTAACTATCCAAGAATTTACTATTGCAATTTAGTACTTCTAAGATCTAAAATAGATCTATGAAGATCCTTCAATTTCTTTATCATACTTTAAGGATCTAATCCTTAGTTCTGATTAAGAAATTAAGGAGTCTATTTGGCAAGTGACCGGCGTAAACACACACGTATAACGCAAGCGCACGTATCGTTCAAGTAGTATAAAAATATCGATCCCACGAGGACTTAATATCTAAACTATTAATTTTATGAGGTCAAATGATTACTAATATCTAACATGTTGATTGATTGATTTGAAATGGTGACGATTCTAAATTTAAAAGCAAGTAAATAAAATTGTCGAAAATAGGTTTGAAGAAAATTCAATATTAAAAACTATCTAGGGTTGTGATTTCTTCCAATATCATTTTAAAGATGAAGTGGTTATCTTAAAGTTGGGTAATATATTGATTTATTAACCTGGAACACTAAATTATGTGTAAGCCTCTATCGATGGTCAAACACAAATACCCAGTTTAACCCAATTGAACCATATGTCTATGTCAACCAAATTATCTGGATTCATTAAGTTTAAGTTCCAATTATGGCTACCCCCGCCCGACAGGTATATTCCTATCCTGTAAGGAAATCTATTAAAGGGTTATCTATCCTCAAGGAAGATCGTGGGCTATTGAGTCTAAGGCTGAAACCTAAAATCCATTTTCCAAGTTCATTTTAGATTTACCAGATCAATTTTATTAATGGCAGTTAATGAAAAAGCATTAAGTTTAAGACACAATAAATAAATCTTTATATTACCCAAGCTATAATCTAACCCTTATAAAACGGTGATATGGATTTCATCACAACCCCAGATAACTAATTTAGTTACCACACATAACTAGGGCTAATAAAAACTTAAAAGTAAAAGACATAAAATGAAAATGCTTGAAAGTAATTGCGGTAAAGTAAAAGCTGAAAAGTAAATTACAATAAAATAAATGTTAAGGTAAAAGGAATTACTTTTACTACTACTAATTTAGATATCTCCCATAAAATAATATATAAACTTGTGATATTATTTTACCAACCGACCAATCTGGCGGTATCCTGATTAAGTCAAATTAAGTCCAACCAGCCATATAGGCGGTAATATTTGTCCATAATCCAGCCATAAAGGCGGTACCAAAATAAATTTACCAACCGACCAATCTGGCGGTATCCTTGATTAGTCAGGTTTAAACCAGATTAAATTAAATTGCCAACCGACCAATATAGCGGTATCCTTTATTAATCAATATTTTAAATAGTGAATATATTATTTTTAAGGGAGATTAATCTAAATAGTAACAGTAAAAGAATTACCTTTCACCCTAGCTTGGGAAATTACCTCATCATTACTGAAAAGTAAAAACTGAAAAATTAAAGAAAGAAAAGTATTGTGCGTAAAAGTAAATTGCGGAAAGTAAAAACTGAAAAGTAAAGAAAAGAAAGTGCGAAACTGAAAATTAATTACTGAAAACTAAAAATAAACAAACTATATACAATCTTCTTATTTATTCATTAAGAATTTCAAAGAAGAAAGTATGAATTTTACAAATGAAATGGCTTGGTATTTATAGGTAAAATTTTGCCACCATCAAATCATCAATCAATTTCTCCACCAAATCCATTATTAATTTCTCCACTAATTACTCCACCAAATCCATAATTGCTCCACTAATTGCTTATCTTGTTTGGTGGTGATTTGATAATTTTTATTAATTATTTATTAATTAATATTTTCTTTGAAAATGATTGATAATGACTTTTAATAATTACACTCCACACACTTCTGGATGGTTCATCAATTTCGGTCATGAAATCATCAGAATTTGAAACTATATTCTCTTTCAAAGTTGTATATCGTTGAGTTTTATTTAATCTGGAACTTGAATCAGCTCAATCCGATATCTGAGTAAAGAGTTATGCCCAAAATACGACAGATGCGCAAAACTGAAATTTCCAAAACTGCACTTCGTCAAAACGCCCTTTCAAGTTTCCAATCTCCAAAATAATATATCAAGTCCAATAATAGCCCTTATTTGACCCATATTCATCCTAAATGATTTCATTGAGACCCGATATTATTTTATCTGCCAAAATAAACTAAAAAACAATCAAAACATTCATCAAACCCGAGAAACTAAACAAAATATTAAGTTAAAGGGGCGGTAAATATTGATATATTTTCCGCTCATCACCCCCCAAACCTAACATTTTACTAGTCCTCGAGAAAACAACAAAATAAAATACAAAAAGAAACAATTAAATAAAACTAAGCCACTTTCGTAGGGATCACGGTTGCATTTAGCATATGCAACAAGCCTTTAAACCCCTAGGTGTCCCTAGTGGACGAGTTATAGTCTCGTGAGGGCTTACAGCAACGATACCCACAAACGTTTTTACAAAAGTAAAAAGTTAGTTAAAACTAATGCACCTAAAAGCAAAAAGACAAGCGAAAAGAGAATAAAGAAGTTAGTGACTAATCAGGTGAAACTTCTACTCCAAGTTACTAGTTGTTTTGTTTTATTTAAATTACTGAATAAGTAATTCTCCGATTGTTTTTACCATTCTCCATATACACAGCCAACAAAATATTAATCAACTCATTTTTGCCCACAACAGTCATAAGTGCAGTTGATAAGACAGGTAATATTTTTGTCCTAAAGTTCTATCAGATTTCACACCTTTTTGAGCAATGGAATAATTTTTCTCATTTTTTTGATTTTTTTCTTTGATTTTTCTCTATTTTTTATTTATATACAATATCTTCCATCTATGTAGTGAGTGTTGGGTCGGTGGCTCCCAAACCAGTTGGCTTTAGGGCACCAGGTGTTAAGACACCCCTACGGACTTATTTACTCAGACTTCAGATATATATATTTTTGCAGCATCTTTGATCCATTTAGCGAGCTTTGGGCCAGTGACTCCCAAACCAGTTGGTTTTAGGGCACTAGGTGTTAAAACACCCTTACAGACTTAATAACTCGGATCTCAGAAGTTTTTTTTTTTTTTTTTACTCCACTGCTTTTTGAGATGTTTCCTCCAATTAAACTAGAGCAGTGAATATTACAAACTTTTCAATTTTAGCTCATGTCCGTATGTTACTATATATGTTGATAATACCTGTCAACTGAGCATATGAAGATCCATTTTAGTCCGTTTTAAGGAGAATTCACAAATTAAATAATTCAAAATGAAATAAACAAAAATTAACTTGTTTCGAAAATAGGCTTGAGATACGTCTCAGGAGTGGAAACTCCTTACTCGGCTATCTCTTACCAATTTCACTTTTTTAGTCAAATTAAAAACACAAATATTTTTGTAATTTTTTGAAAATTTTTCAATGTTTTTGTATTTTTCGAAAAATTTTGGACTAAAAATAAAAATAACACACAAACTAAAAACAAGGTACTGATCAACTAATTCCCTCCCCCAAACCTAAATGAGACATTGTCCCCAATGTCTTAAACAGTAGAAGAAGAGTTTAGAAGATAATACCTGGTTAGCTGAAATTCTACAAGAAATTAAAGGTTAAGATCCAGATTAACACGACGCCTCTTACCACGATCGTCTTCGAACCAATTTATCTTTCAAAGGATAGGGTCAACTTGTGGTTCATAGGCTATGAGTTGGTCTATTAGATCCGGAGCAGTTCTGGCAGTGAAGAGGAGTTCTTTCATAGGTTTTGACACGAACCCATTTCTCCGGGCATCATCAAGAAACACACAAAGAAAATCATAAAATCCATCAACATTAAATAGTCCAAGTGGTTTCTGGTGTATGTTCAGATTCGCCCAAGATAGTACAATAAAAATTTCCTCCAATGTGCCCAAGCCACCTGGCAAAGCAATAAAAGCATCAGCACGGTTAATCATTTCTACCAATCGTTCAGACATACCTGGCACGATCAGTTCCTCTCCGTTTGACGATTAGTAGCGAAATAATATCGTGATAGTCAAAAAGGTCTGGATCCTGCCAATCGGACTCGTGCTTCAATTATCCAACGAATATCATTAGGAACACCGTGAATTGTCAGTAACCTCATCCGTTCCAAGCGAGCTTTGTAAACTTTCATCAGAGATTTTTTTGAGGGAGAGAAGGAAATTGCTTGCGAAGATTTGTGAGAGCATCTTTCATTTTGAAATGACTAATCCTGCAAAAATTAAACACACAAAAATAAAACACACCAAATCACAATATATACACAAATTGCATGGGTTGCCTCCCTGCTAGCGCTAAGTTTAAAGTCGTCAGCCAGACTTGGCTTCTCGAACGTTAAGCGGATCTGAAAGTGTAACACTTTCTTTTGTCGCTCAAATGATTCTCCCCAGTAGTGCTTGACACGCTTGTTTTTAACCTTGAAAGTTTTGTTAGCATCAGGATCATGTATCTCAACGGCTCTATTTGGTAAAACTTTGGTGATCACAAATGGACCTGACCACCGTGATTTTGGCTTCCATGGAAGAATTTCACCCTTGATTTGTTTAACAGTACCTTCTGCCCTGGTTCCAGTTGTATGCGCACTAACTTCTCATCATGTCTCTTCTTGCCCTTTTCTTTGTACAATTTAGCATCCTCAAAAGGCTGATTGTGAAATTCCTCCAATTCGTTGAGTTGGTGGAACTTTTTCTCTTTTGTTGCTTGTAGTGCAAGAATTGGCTCCTTCAGTACAAAAGACGCTTTATCTTTAGGCTCCACAGGCAATTGACATGTTTTAAGTTTGTCAGTAGAACTTTGCATTGCATTGGAGTTCTGAATGGTACTGTGTATCACATTGAGTCTGAAACATTCCTCCTTCTTTTCATCATCTGGGAAATTCATGGCCTTGAAAATTGAATGTTACTTCTTGGTCTTGTACCCTCATGGTTAATTCTCCTTTTTGTACATCAATTGGTTCGACCTGTAGCCAAGAATGGTCTCCCAATGATGATTGACACGTCTGCGTCTTCCTCCATATCAAGGACAATAAAATATGCTGGGAAAATGAATTTGTCAACCTTGACTAGCACATCCTCAACTACGCCTCTCAGAAATACGAGCGTTCTATCAGCAAGTTACAGTGAGACTGAAGTTGGCATTGTTTCTCCAATCTGTAATTTCCTGAAAATAGAGAAAGGCATCAAGTTAACACTCGCACCTAAATCACACAGAGCCTTACCAAAGTTATGTTCTCCTATGACGCAAGGAACAGTGAAACTGCCAGGATCTTTCAACTTCGGGGGAAGTTTCCTCTGAATGATGGCACTGCATTCTTCTGTTAATGCTACTGTCTCGTAATCTCCCAATCTCCGTTTTCGTGAAAGAATATATTTCATGAATTTGGCAATGGTGGGCATTTGTTCCAACGCTTCTGCAAATGGAATGTTGATATGCAGCTTTTTGAAGATCTCCAGGAACCGAGAAAACTTCTTGTCCAATTTGTTCTTCTGAAGACGTTGAGGAAAAGGTGGAGGTGGAGTGATCTGTTCTTTTTCCTTTGCTTCTTTTTCCTCCATCTGTTGCTTTGTTTCTTTTGGAACTTCCTCAACAGTTGTTTTGGCTCCAACATCTTTGTTGATTTCAGTACCGCTTTTTAACATGATGGCATGACATTGCTCCTTCCCCATGTTCCTTGGATTTGGCTCTGTGTTGCTAGGAAGGGTACCTGGCGGTCTGTAACTCTGAGCATTTGCCAGTTGTCCAATTTGATTCTCCAGTGCTTTGATAGAGGCTGAATGGCTTGAAATATAGTATCATATCTTGCTGTTTGAGAGTCGTGTTTTGCTTCCATCTTTTTCAAGTAGGTCAACACTTCTGTTATTCTTGATTCATTTGCCTGCTCCTGGCCTTTGTTCTGTTGTTGGAATTCAGGTGGTGGATAGTTCTGCTGTTGGCCTGAATTGTTGCTCCATGATAAATTAGGATGATTCCTCCACCCTGGGTTGTAGGTGTTGGAATATGGATTGTTCCCTTGTCTGTTGAAATTGTTGACATAATTCACCGTCTCTTCATGTTGGTTTGGTTATGGTGCTCCTCCATATTGGTGAACTTGTGGATCCAACGATGTTCACAACTTGCGTGCTAAGTGTTTCTAGACATTTGCATATCTGATCCAGCCTGGTATTCACTGCTGTGTTTGCTCCAACTTCATAATTCCTGCAATTCTTACGATCATGCTCCTTTCTGTTGGCCACAAGGAATTGTTGTTGGCCATTTCTTCGATTAGGTCCCAGGCTCGATCTTCTTCTTTTGCCATCAAGGCTCCTCCAGCAGCAGCATCGATTGTGGTTCTCATTATTCCAGAAAGTCCATTGTAGAAGGTCTGAACTGTAGCCACTTTGGAATCTCATGGTGAGGACATTCCCGGTGGAGTAAATCTTTGCACCTTTCCCAAGCTTCGCAGAGGGATTCTGAATCTTGTTGTACAAAGGATGTGATGTCATTCCTCAATTTCCCGGTTCTGGCTGGTGGAAAGTACTTTGCAAGAAATTTGGTGGCTAAAGTGTTCCAAGTTGTGATAGAACCTGATGGTAGTGAATGTAGCCAAGCTTTAGCTCTGTCCTTCAAGGAATATGGAAAAACTCGCAGTCTCATTGCTTCTTCTGATGCCTATGTGTAGTTAAAAGTGCCACAAACTTCCAGGAAGTTGCTGATGTGCGAATTAGGATCTTCAGTTGCATCCCCCCAACTGAACTGACGGCTGAATCATCTGAATGCATGTTTTGATGTCACACGCATTTGCTGGTAAGGGAGGAAGTACAATACAATCATGAGTCTGTTAACCACCGGAATGGTTCTGTCTCGAATGGGAATTGGTGGTGCAACGTTCAAAGGTTCAGGTTCTATGTTGACTAAAGCTTCTTGGCCTTCTCGCCTTTCCCTTCTCAACTGTCTGATGGTTCTTTCAATTCTGGGTCAAGCGTTCGGAGTTCAAAGCTTCTGGTTCGTCTCATGAAGTTTCTGAGAACCTGAAACACAAGAAAACAAAAACAATAAATAAAAAGAATTAGATACAAGTACGTATCGAACCCCTAAACTAATAGTAAAAGATAAATAATTCTCCCGGCAACGGCGCCAAAAACTTGACCGGCGTAAACACACACACATATACGCGCAAGCGCACGTATCGTTCAAGTAGTATAAAAATATCGATCCCACGAGGACTTAATATCTAAACTATTAATTTAATGAGGTCAAATGATTACTAATATCTAACATGTTGATTGATTGATTTGAATTGGTGACGATTCTAAATTTAAAAAAAGCAAGTAAATAAAATTGTCGAAAATAGGTTTGAAGAAATTCAATATTAAAATATTAAAAACTATCTAGGGCTAGGGTTGTGATTTCTTCCAATATCATTTTAAAGATGAAGTGGTTATCTTAAAGTTGGGTAATTTGTTTATTAACCTGGAACACTAAATTATGTGTAAGCCTCTGTCGATGGTCAGACACAAATACCCAGTTTAACCCAATTGAACCATATGTCTATGTCAACCAAATTATCTCTGGATTCATTAAGTTTAAGTTCCATTATGGCTACCCTCCCCCCCGACAGGTATATTCCTATCTTGTAAGGAAATCTATTAAAGGGTTATCTATCCTCAAGGAAGATCGTGGGCTATTGAGTCTAAGGCTGAACCTAAAATCTCTATGTCTAGTTCATTTTAGATTTACCAGATCAATTTTATTAATGGCCAGTTAATGAAAAAGCATTAAGTTTAAGACACAATAAATAAATCTTTATATTACCACAAGCTATAATCTACCCTTATAAAATGGTGATATTGGATTTCATCACACCCCAGATAACTAATTTAGTTACCACACATAACTAGGGCTAATAAAAACTTAAAAGTAAAAGACATAAAATGAAAATGCTTGAAAGTAATTGCGGTAAAGTAAAAGCTGAAAAGTAAATTACAATAAAATAAAATGTTAGGTAAAAGGAATTACTTTTACTACTACTATTTAGATATAGCTCCCCATAAAAAATATATAAACTTGTGATATTTTTTACCAACCGACCAATCTGGAGGTATCCTGATTAAGTCAAATTAAGTCCAACCAGCCATGTAGGCGGTAATATTTTGTCCATAATCCAGCCATAAAGGTGTACCAAAACAAATTTACCAACCGACCAATCTGGCGGTATCCTTGATTAGTCAGGTTTAAACCAGATTAAATTGAATTGCCAACCGACCAATATAGCGGTATCCTTTATTAATCAATATTTTAAATAGTGAATATATTATTTTTAAGGGAGATTAATCTAAATAGTAACAGTAAAAGAATTACCTTTCACCCTAGCTTGGGAAATTACCTCCTCATATACTGAAAAGTAAAACTGAAAATTAAAGAAAGAAAAGTACTGTGCGTAAAAGTAATTGCGGAAAGTAAAAACTGAAAAGTAAAGAAAGGAAGTGCGAAACTGAAAATTAATTACTGAAAACTAAAAATAAACAAACTAGATACATCTTCTTATTTATTCATTAATAATTTCAAAGAAGAAAGTATGAATTTTACAAATGAAATGGCTTGGTATTTATAGGCAAAATTTTTGCCACCATCAAATCATCAATCAATTTCTCCACCAAATCCATTATTAATTCTCTCCACTAATTACTCCACTAAATCCATAATTGCTCCACTAATTGCTTATCTTGTTTGGTGGTGATTTGATAATTTTATTAATTATTTACTAATTAATATTTTGCTTTGAAAATGATTGATAATGACTTTTAATAATTACACTCCACACACTTCTGGATGGTTCATCAATTTCGGTCATGAAATCATCAGAATTTTAAAATATGTTCTCTTTCAAAGTTTAGATCGTTGCGTTTTATTTAATCTGGAACTTGAATCAGCTCAATCCGATATCTGAGTAAAGAGTTATGCCCAAAAT
>SKCR01028981.1:0-66423 GCA_019454045.1 Zanthoxylum bungeanum | reverse complement strand
AGTCACAAGCTTCCATCATCATACATGCTCAACACTTTCACCAAACTTCCATTCATAAAAAACACAAAGAATAAAGAAAAGAATAACATGAGAATATCACAAGATGTAGCCTAGATATTAAGGAACATTTCCCTTCTAATAGTAGGTTGAAGAAACTTACTAAATCTTAAGCTTTCTTTGATTTTCTCTTTGTTTTCTTCTTCTTCCTCACAAGCTTCTTTTGTTTCTTTTTAAGGGAGTTTGTAAAGTGTATTAGGTTAATTACCAAATGAAATGAAAAACAGTATATACTTGTCTCACTATAGCCTTGGCCGAATTTGGCCAAGCATTTACAAGAAATATTAATTTCAATTTCGTTTGGTTTCCATTTAATCAACTTGCCAAAATATCTAATAAACACTTTAAAGATATTTATAATAAGTCAACAAAGGCAACTAAGCCTTAAAAACAAATATCTAAATCTTAAGATATTTATATTTTAATTAATTTAATCATTTAACAATTAATTAATTAATTAATTAATTAAATACAAATATATAAATATATGTATTATATTTATATTAAATATTAAATACATATATACATTTATGATATTAGTCAAATATCTCAATTTGACTATTAATTAATGTGTTTTAAATTAATCAAGTATTAAATATAATACACAATAATTAAGGAAATGACTATCGGGTCCCTAAGCATGTATTTTGCGTTTAACCTTTAAACGACTTTATAAATAATCAATATTATTTATAAATGTTGCTCTAGTGCTCTACGAGTATATTTCATTATTGAGACTCTCTAGATTCAGTCATATCCGTCACGAAATCCAATTTTGTGTCCATAATTTATCCACCCGTAAATTATGACGATCACGGATAAACTCGCTGAATCATACAGGTCGAGGTCATGTCAAATGTATAATTCCTCTGTCACAGGTATCCGGATAAATCCCAGAAATATAGATGTAAACGTCAAATCTCTATGGGGATTATCCAGTCGACTATTCTATTAGCAATCTCAAAAATAATGTTTAGAACTAGTTTCTAAACAATACCACGGGCCCATGGTTTTATCTGATTGCTAATCATGTGGACTACCTATGCTATGATACACAGAACTGATGGATCTTATCTTGACACACATAGGACACCCTGAGGATCTTTCTACACCCAACGAACAGATGGATGTCTGATCTAAATAGATCGGTGACGTGACTGCCATCTAAGTGTAGAAGATGTCTCATGTGCCCACAATGGCATCTCAAGTCTAAGAATCGAAAGTGCTACTCAACCCAACAAGATTCTTATTGACGTTGGAGTACTATCCATTAAGAATCTTCGGTGAGTCGTTCAGTGTTTATCCGCTATAAACACCTACACGTCTATACTAGTCTCCAAGACTTATGGTTCATTGAGAAACCATTGGAATCATATATTCCCGTATACGACATGTAATGGTCTCAACGGGTTTACTTTACTGACCAAGTAGTGTAAACCTTGACCAGGAACTGTCTGAGAATGACAACGTCATGATACAACTCAATATCAGTTGCGACGCTTTTGTAACTATACCATGACTAGTCATTCTAAGGTCATTACGTCTTTACCATATTAAAAGATACATTTATTATAGAAACTGCATATATTATTCAAAATAATAATGTTTTACAGAAGTATTCTTAAAGAAATACAACCGGGAATTGGCGTTGTGAGCACAAACCCCAACAAAAATTCCCACTTGCTCTAGTGCCAATAACGATAGTATCTAATACCCATCGACTCCACGTGTTTATCAAACAACTTCGGAGGTATGGCCTTCATCAGCGGGTCTGCTACATTATCTTCACTCGGTACCTTGCACACGACAATATCCCCTCGCGACACAATCTCTCGAATGATGTGGTACTTGCGTTTCACATGCTTCGACTTCTGATGCGCCCTCGGTTCCTTTGCTTGCGCAATGGCTCCAGTATTATCACAGTATAACGGAATCGCATTCTCGATACTTGGGACAACTCCCAATTCTGTGATAAAGTTCTTTATCCACACAACCTCTTTTACAGCTTCAGAAGCTGCAATATATTCCACCTCAGTGGTGGAATCTGCTGTTGATCCCTGTTTGGAACTCTTCCAACAAACTGCACCTCCGTTGAGGGTAGATACGAATCCAGAAGTAGACTTTCTATCATCGGGATCCGATTGGAAATCGGAATCCGTATACCCGTTAACTTGTAGTTCGTTTCCTCCATAAATTATTAACTTATCCTTAGTACATTTAAGATACTTGAGGATATGTTTAATGGCCATCCGATGGTCATTACCTGGATTGGACTGATATCGACTAGTTACGCTAACAGCGAAACTGATATCAGGCCTCGTAATAACATGGCATACATTATGCTACCCAAACACGAAGCATAAGGTTGGTTAGACATTGTAACCTTCTCATCTTTTGTTTGTGGACTCATCTTCTTAGAAAGATGAATCCCATGTCTGAACGGTATGTTGTGTTGTCTTACAGTTTCCAAAATTATACCGTTCCAAGAACTTATCTATGTACGTTGATTGGGATAACCCAATCAGCCTCCTTTGTCTATCTCTATAGAGTTTTATCCCTAAAACATAGGAAGCTTCTCCCAGGTCCTTCATGAAGAAATTCTTACAGAGGTGCGCTTTGACGCTTTGTAACATACCTAAATCATTCCCAATGATTAGGATGTCATCAACATATAGGACTAAAAATACGACCATGCTCCCACTGGCCTTCTGATACACACAGGATTCTTCCGAATTCTTGAGAAAACCAGACGATCTAATAATCTCGTCGAATCGAAGATTCCAACTTCGTGAAGCTTTTTTAAGTCCTTAAATGGACTTCTTAAGCTTACATACCATACCCGAGTTTTCGCTGGACGCAAAACCTTCCGGCTGTTCCATATAGATTTCTTCATCAATAAATCCATTTAGAAAAGCCGTTTTGACATCCATTTGCCAAATCTCGTAGTCATGATACGCAGCTATAGAAAGCAAAATCCGGATAGACTTAAGCATTGCTACTGGTGAAAAATTTTCAAAATAGTCGATGCCAGGTCGCTGCTTGTAACCATTTGCAACCAGTCGGGCCTTGTAAGTTTCAACCTTACCGTCAGGCCCGCGCTTTCTCTTGTAAACCATTTACAACCGATAGGAACAATTCCTTCGGGAAGCGGAACCAAGTCCCAAACTTGATTCTCATGCATTGAGTCTAACTCGGATTTCATGGCACTTTGCCATTTCACGGAGTCGATGTCCAACATAGATTCTTTATAGGTGAAAGGATCTGTCTCTTCAACTAAGAGAACATCCAGACTATTTTCTTGTATCAAATACATGCGTTCAGGAGGTCTAGACACCATTTCTGACCTACAGAGTGTGTGTGTTGAAGGTCATTCATCTACTTGAACTTCAGGTTTCTCCGTTGGTTCGTTGTTTTCAGGTTGGACTTCATCAAGCTCAACCCGTCTATGATTACCACCTTCTGACAAAAATTCTACTTCTAGAAATTTTGCGAAGCGAGCTACGAACACATTTCGATGCTCGGTATCATAGAACAGATATCCCTCGTATTCGAAGGATATCTGACAAACCTAAACTTTTGGCCTCGAGGCGAAAGCTTATCTTGGTGAGCCACCTTGACATAGGCAGGACAACCCCAAACCTTAATGTAACTAAGATTTGGTCTCCTTCCGAACCATATCTCATACGGTCGTAGAAACATCTTTTGAAGGAATCTTATTCAAAAGATGTGCAGCTGTTAAAAGAGAGTAGCCCCATAAGTAATAGGGCAAATCTGTGAAACTCAACATTGATCGGACCATATCCAATAAAGTCTGATTTCTCCTCTCAGACACTCCATTGTGCTGTGGAGTACCTGGAGGAGTATATTGAGCGAGAATCTCATTCTCCTTCATATAATCAATGAACTCACCACTCATATATTCGCCGCCTCGATCAGATCGAAGGCATTTAATATATTGACCAGTTTGTTTTTCTACTTCATTTCGGAACTCTTTGAACTTTTCAAAGGTTTTCGATTTATGTCGCATCAAATAGACATAACCGTACCGTGACAGATCATCGGTAAAGGTAACGAAGTACGAATAACCACTATAAGTAGTTTGACTTAGTGGACCACATACATCAGAATGTACGAGTTCCAGTAAGTTAGTGGCGCGGTGTCCAACACCAGAAAATGGGGCTTTGGTCATCTTACTCTGAATACAAGATTCACAAGTTGGATATGATTCAATGGTAAGATCTGGTATCAAACCATTCCTAACCAATTGGGTAAGGCGTTTAACGCCTATGTGACCAAGCCGCATATGCCAAAGTTCAGTATTATTAATTACAAGTAAACTACGTTTATTAACTCCAGTATTTAAAATATCTTTTGAAGTTTGCAATGTATAATGACCATGCTGGTTTGGACAACAAAGGATCTGAATATTATTTCTATCATATAAATATAAAGAACTGTTCTTAATATTAATACAAAAGCCTTCTGTATCCAATACAAAAAGTGATATAATATTAGCTACATACCCTGGTACAAAATGGCATTCATTTAAAAAAAGTGTCACATTCGGCAATGAGATCTCGCATACTCCCACAACAACTGCATCCAGAGAGTCTCCACTCCCGAATCGCAACTGCATCTCTCCAGGCTTCAGTTTTCTACTTTCCTTCAGCACCTGCAACGAATTGCAAATGTGAATGGGACAAGCAGAATCTAAAATCCAGCTGGATGTAACGGCTTCACAAGCCAAAGATAAATCAATAACTGGAAAAATAAATGTACCTGATGTAGATGCTCTCTCTCTCCTCAGCTGGGCGATGTAGTCAGGACAGTTCCTTTTCCAGTGCCCGACTTTACGGCAGTGATGACACTTGTCTTCAGAAGCCATTTTGGGCTTAGTTATCTTTGCCTGTGGTTGGGGACCGAAACCCTTCTTCTTCTTCCCTTTCTTTTTCTTTCCCTTTGGCCAGGCCTGGGAAGAAGCGGAAAGAGAAGTGGTTCTTGGAGGGCGAGTCGGTACTCCATTCTTAAGGTCCTCCTCCGCCGTGAGCAACATCCTATGTAACTCATGGTAGGTACAGATAGTCCCGTTCATGTTGAAATACATCACGAACTGGCGATTGAAGCTGGGAGAGAACTAATAATGACACTCCTACCGAATGTCATTTAGAATGAGATTATTTTGCCTCAATTGATCGATCAAATCGATCATTGAAGAACAGCGGGCTAACAGCTTACCCCCCATCCACCCGCGTATGGAACAGTTCCATTGCGACTTTGTGAACAATCACTTGTTCTTCGTTCTCAAACGATGAACTGGCGATATGAAGCTGGGAGAGAACCAAGAATGACACTCCTACCGAGAATGTCATTTAGAATGAGATTATGTTGCCTCAATTGATCGATCAAATCGATCATTTGAAGAACATGCGGGCTAACAGCTTACCCCCCATCCAACCCGCGTATGGAACAGTTCCATTGCGACTTTGTGAACAATCACTTGTTCTTCGTTCTCAAACGATTGTCTCAATCACGTCATCATACTATACGCATCTAACATGCCATAGTATTGTTTCTTGAGCCCCGGAGACAGTGAACTAAGGATGTATGATTTAACTCTTAAATCATCATTCTTCCAAGTTTCAAAAACTTGGTGTTCCTCCTCTGTAGCATCCGCACCAACAGCAAGGGGCAACGGACCCTCAAGAACATATCCCAGTCTTTCGGAATCGAGGACAATCCTCAAATCCAAGTCCCAATCAGCGAAGTTTTCAGCGCCTTTAATTTGTTCGCATCAAGCATACGCGCAAACTGATTTGTGGATTGTACCGGAATCGCAAATCTATCATATAGATCACGAAAAACGGTTAGCAGAAATTTAAGCAGTTTCATATAATATCAAAAGCATAAACTAGATCATGGATTTTTAATCTAAAAATGCCCTTCCCACTAAATCATGCAATACTGTAATCCCCAAACAGAATACAAAGATTTAATAATTAAATTAAATATAAATAGTGAAAAGTGGATCCCGTGAATATATTTCAGCTCACAGCAGAGGCATGGTCTCGCCTACGTACATTCATCAGGTAGACAACTCATTTGTCAATCACTCACCAGTGACTCCTGGGTTTCCGGTCCTGGTCGTTTCTCGTTGTCGCTGCGAAGGCAGGCCCACAAGGAGACGTACCAAGGTTAAACTCGTCAATGATAAACTCAAGTTACTTACGTAATCTTGAAAGCTAGGGCACGTTCAGAATTCCGTTTTCGCTTGAATTTATCTAGTATCAGGTATACATCCGGTATAAATAAATCTCTATCGGCTACACCCTCACAGCAGAGGCACGGTCTCAGATGTAGTCACAGAGAAATATTCATAAACCGTATTGACAAGACGAACCACATAACATGCATCAAATACATAATTACATTAAAACCTTATTAATTAGGGATTTTCCGCTAAGTGTCATACACCCTAAATCTAACTAATTTAGATCATAATAAGCATGTATAAAGTCTTGAAAACATGATTAAACATCGATTTAATTAAGGCTAATCATTTTAGGGGGCCTAGAATCAGACTCGCTCTGATACCATTCTGTAGGGGTTAAATCCGGTAACGCAGCGGAAACGGTGGAAAATCAAATTTTCCGATTTCAAAATTTTTTCTCTCGGATTCATTAAATAAACATATTTATTTAATTACCCAATAATCAAATTATGAAATAAAATTCAATAAATCATATTCATGTGAATTTACCGAATTGCCCTTACACTTGGTATCTTGTTCATTTTAGTCCGAAATTGTTCAAATCAATTTTGGATGATTCTAAATCATTTCTAAGATGAACTTAACATGTCCTAAATGTCAAAACACCAAAGGCAACAAAACCCCAATTTCTTCATTTGGCCGAGAGCCTCACAAGGGTTCATTATTGTGTATTTTGCACTTCCATGCTTCAAGACACATCCAAATGAAATCCAATCAACATGAAATTTTATATGCATCATATAAACATCCTTATACACAACATAAATGAAAAGCCTCAAATTTGGATAAGGTCTTAAATCCTAATTTTTTTTAATTTCTTCAAATTGGACAATTTAGACCAAGTTGGTTAAATCAATTACTTTAATCATCATTCTTCCATCCAATTAAAGTCTCAACACTATGAAATAACTATAGATCAAATCTAGTTCATTTAACAGTGGGTCAAAAACTCTAGATTAGCAACAAAGTTTCAAAAACCATAAAAGAACACTTATAACTACACTAGTCACAAGCTTCCATCATCATACATGCTCAACACTTTCACCAAACTTCCATTCATAAAAACACAAAGAATAAAGAAAAGAATAACATGAGAATATCACAAGATGTAGCCTAGATCTTAAGGAACGTTTTCCCTTCTAATAGTAGGTTGAAGAAAATTACTAAATCTTAAGCTTTCTTTGATTTTCTCTTTGTTTTTCTTCTCTTCCTCACAAGCTTCTTTTGTTTCTTTTAATGGAGTTTGTAAAGTGTATTAGGTTAATTACCAAATGAAATGAAAAATATATATACTTGTCTCACTATAACCTAGCCGAATTTGGCCAAGCATTTACAAGAAATATTAATTAAATTTCATTTGGTTTCAATTTAATCAACTTGCCAAAATATCTAATAAACACTTTGAAGATTTTAATAAGGCAACTAAGCCTTAAAAACAAATATCTAAATCTTAAGATATTTATATTTTAATTAATTTAATCATTTAACAATTAATTAATAAATACAAATATATTAAATATATGTATTATATTTACATTAAATATTAAATACATATATACATTTATGATATTAGTCAAATATCTCAATTTGACTATTAATTAATGTGTATTTAAATTAATCAAGTATTAAATGTAAATACACAATAATTAAGGAAATGACTATCGGGTCCCTAAGCATGTATTTTGCGTTTAACCTTTAAACGACTTTATAAATAATCAATATTATTTATAAATGTTGCTCTAGTGCTCTACGAGTATATTTCATTATTGAGACTCTCTAGATTCAGGCATATCCGTCACGAAATCCAATTTCGTGTCCATAATTTATCTACCCGTAAATTATGACGATCACTGATAAACTCGCTGAATCATACAGGTCGAGGTCATGGCAAATGTATAATTCCTCCGTCACAGGTATCCGGATAAATCCCAGAATATAGATGTAAATGTCAAATCTCTATGGGGATTATCCAGTCGACTATTCTATTAGCAATCTCAAAAAGAAAGTTTAGAACTAGTTTCTAAACAGTACCACAGGCCCATGGTTTTTTCTGATTGCTAATCATGTGGACTACCTATGCTCTGATACACAGAACTGATGGATCTTATCTTGACACACATAGGACACCCTGAGGATCTTTCTACACCAGACGAACAGGCGGAGGTCTGATCTAAATAGATCGGTGACGTCACTGCCATCTAAGTGTAGAAGATGTCTCATGTGCCCACAATGGCATCTCAAGTCTAAGAATCACAAGTGCTACTCAACCCGACAAGATTCTTATTGACGTTAGTGTACCATCCATTAAGAATCTTCGGTGAGTTGTTCAGTGTTTATCCGCTATAAACACCTACACGTCTATACTAGTCTCCAAGACTTATGGTTCATTAAGAAACCATTGGAATCATATATTCCCGTATACGACATGTAATGGTCTCAACGGTTTACTTTACTGACCAAGTAGTGTAAACCTTGACCAGGAACTGTCTGAGAATGACAACATCATGATACAACTTAATGTCAGTTGCGACGCTTTTGCAACTGTACCATGACTAGTCATTCTAAGGTCATTATGTCTTTACCATATTAAAAGATACTGTAACGACCGGGGGTTATTATTCCTGAATACGATGAACTTATTGCGAATAGGACAAAGGAATGTGAGATAAATCATGAATTGAACTCTAATAACATGGGGTTAAGGTTTGAAAACTATCGGTAAATTTCTCAAGGCCCCAAGAAGAACTGTTCGGTACGCCCTTCTAGCGGAAATCAGTATTTAGGGTATAACTTCTTCATATGAACTCGGATTGTTATGAATTTTATATCACCAGAAAGCTTAGATCGAGACCTACGAGTTTCATATTAAACGTTTTCTCGAGATCAGATCGGAAGACGACAAAAAATGCAAGGCAAAATTCGAGTAAATAGTAAATTTGACCCAAATGATAAGAATTTCAAAACTTCTCAATAATTCTAGACTTCTCTACACAAGTATTATATCATTTTTGGCCCACTATAAAAAGGGCAAGCTTCTACTATTCATCAAAACCTAAAAATGAGAGGGAAAAGGAAAGAAACCGTGAGAAGAGAAGAAGAAAAAAGGAAGAAGAAGAAGAAGAAGAAGAAGAAGAAGAAGAAAAAGAGAAGAGGAAGAAGAAAAAGAGAAGGGAAGCAAGGGAAAGCTAGTATCCATGAGAGTCTTGAAGAATTTGGAGGAAAGAGGAAGAAATTCAAGAGGAAGGTAAACACCCATTTTTGAAAAGTTAATGTTTTGGTGAATTGATATTCAAATTGTGATAATGATTTAATCCAATGATGATTATCATGTTTTGTTAACTAATTAAACAATGAAAGCTAGAGAATTTTGAGAGTATTAAGCTTTGAGGTAATTTGGGGAAATTTAAGATGATAAGTTGTTAATGGTAAATTGATGTATATTTGGATAATAGAATAGGTTATATGAAAGATTTAAGTGTATGTTAGTAGTTGGGGATGGGTGAATTGAATGATGAAATGTAGAGTGATTGATTAATGATTATAGATAGTGAGAAATGGAAGATAGATGAAGTTTAACATGTTGTTTTTGAAATCGAAGTTAATGTGGTAGGTTGTAAGTTTAGTATTGATAATAAGAGGATGTTAAGAAGAGGATTGGATATGTTTGGGATGCTTGGGAAGCCAAAAATTGTGGCCTGGGTTCGGCAAAACCCAGAGGGTGTTCGAACGCCCGTCGCACACGTAGTGAAAATCTGGAATTTTCGATAGAACGTTCGAACGCGTTTTCAAACGAAACTCGAATGAGAGCTTACTGGAATTGCGTTCGAACGCGTTGAAGAACGCAGAACGAACGGAAACACACTGGAAAACAGAATTCAATTTCTGGATTGTAGACTAAAACTTTGAGATCAATAAGCCCCTTAGGGTTCTTTTCAGTATAGTATAAGCTTAATGAGGACTTGTTATGATATTATTAGTAGGGAATCCCATGAAATAAACCTTGTATTATGAGATTCTATTCTCATGTTCTTTCTTACATATAGACATATGTCAGGAGCCTCGTTCGACCCCAGTCACATAAGGATGCTTAGTGTTCATCACCAGTGCTATGTGTACACAACCAGTGAGTGGATGTTTTCTTTTCACTTGACCTTTTTACATTGTATTTCGTTTGATCAAACTTACTTTTCAGCAACTAGGGCATTAGCCAGATTTACTTTTATGTTACATGAGAACTCATTTGATTTGAAAGATTTTATAGCAAAATAATTGTCACAGTTTGAGATTTATGTTTTAGTACATGTTTTATGATATTGTTTTCGGGGTATGAGGTAATACTTCACCCCAGCATGTAACTACTATTACAGATGGAATTGACGGATATGGATAGCATGTGCACATGTTGAGGACTGAGGGGACGCCCTCAGATCCTCCAGATGGGCTAGGTGGACGGAGAGATATCACGCCTCTAGACCCCCAGATTAGAGACAGTTGTGGCATGCTTTGGGGGACGGCGAGACGTAACGCCCCAAAGTCATGGTTTTGCACTTCTGCCTCTGAGATTGGCATATGAGGGGTCGGAAGATACGTAACGTCCTTATATGACCGGGTTTTTTTAGAGATACAGATTCCAGAAATGATTTCAGATTTTCAGATTATGAGATTTCCAAGTTTGGGAACCATTTTTTTTAAAGAATTTTTCTAGAGAAGTAAAGATGTTTTAAACAGTATTTCTAAATGATTGATTTTAAAAGTTGTATACCGGTTACTTAGTTCTCGATTGTAGTCCACTCACTTAGATTACATAGCAATCTAACCCCCCACCAGTCTTAGTTGTTTTGCAGGGAATCCTGGAGGACAAGCTCAGGAGGATGGATACTTATGCAGTCACTAGGGATGAAGCCCACCAGCATAAAGTCACAAGTTTAAGAGTCCAGTTCATAGTCATAATGTTTGTATACAGTTAAAGATGTCATGGACACACGGGGTCTATTAAAGTATTGTAAGTCAGACATCATCGTGTATGCATTTAGAAATAATATAAGTATCATATGTTGATTTAATATGGGTTACATGCATATCATGGCATGGGATTAATTGTAGTATGTACATATAGTCTGAGGCTTATGGGGTTAGATCAGTTATCCCCTGCCGATAACGTCTCCCGGATTTGGGGATGTTACAGATACATTATATTATAGAAACTGCATATATTATTCAAAATAATAATGTTTTACAGAAGTATTCTTAAAGAAATACAACCTGGAATTGGCGCTGTGAGCACCAACCCCAACAATATATTGTTTCTTTTATTTTAGGGTTCCATTAACCTTCACATTTTGTCAAAACTCCATTGAAGAAAACAAAAGAAGCTTGAGAGAAAGATAAAGAAAAACAAGCAAAACATGGAATTTTAATAAGTTTCTTCAACTTACTATTAGAGAGGAAAATGTTCCTTGTGTTATAGGCTACATGCTATGATGTTCTCATGATATTCTTTTCTTTATTCTTTGTGTTTTTTTTTTTGAATGGAAGTTTGATGATAGGGTTATGCATGTATAAAATTCAAAGGATGCTTCTAATATGTTAACAAGCATTCTTTTGAAAGTTTAAGAAACCTGTTGCTAATCTAGTGCTGTTGACCCACTCTTAAATGACCTAGATTTGTTCTATAGTTGTTTCATTGTGGTGATGCTTGATTGTAATAGAAGAAACATGATTGAAGTAATGGATTTAACAAATTTGGTCTAATTTGTCCAATTTGAAGAAATTGAAAAATTAGGGTTTGAGACCAATTCCAAATTTGGGGCTTTTCATTTATATGGTGTATTTGGATGTGTATATGATGCATATAAAATATTGGATTGATTGGATTTCATCTTCATGTGTTTTGAACAATGGAAGTGCAAAATGCACATTATCCCCCTTTGATAAGGCTCTCGGCCTTGGTGTAAAAAATTGGGATTTTTGTTGCAAATTGTATTTTGACATTTTGGATATGTTAAATTCATATTAGTAATGATTTAGAATCATTCAAAATTATTTTGAACAATTTCGGACTAAAATGAACAAAATGCAAAGTATATGGGTAATTCGGTAATTACATAAAAATATGATTGTTGTGTAATATTTCACATTCTGATACTTGGAAAATTAAATAAATAATTTTATTTAATTGATCCGAGAAAAGTTTTGAAATCGGAAAATTTTGATTTTCCACTATTCCGCTGCGTTACCGGATTTCCACCATAAAACCCCTACAGTCTTATGACTCACACCACAACAGTTTGTTAGTTTTGCAGGTCAGTAGCAGTCATACTGAGCCAGCAGGATTTCAGTGAAGACTTTGAAGACAGTGGATCACCCCAATTGCAGTCAAGAGAGTCTTTGAGTCCTCGGTCTAGTTATGGGTCCTCACTGCCCCTTGTATTTGTATTTGCATTTGTATCTTATAAGTAAGGGTTATGTAATAGTATAGTTTTATTTTGAGTTCTGGCCGGAGGCCAAGTATTTACATTTTGATCATTGAGTTCTGGTCTGAGGCCAAGTTGTTGGTTGCTGTAGGCATTGTATATTTGCATGTGAAACCCGATGATGAGTCTCAGTTGGAGGCACTACCTTTTAAGTCGCGGGAGCCACGGGAAACGGACGTCGGAAGGAAGGAGTCAAGAATTGACTCATATTCGGATTAAGTTCGCTGGTTTAGCTTTGGGTTACTTGTTGGTTTTCCGTTTTAAAAATTATTCCCGGCCCAAAACACTCACAAATCACCTACCTCGGCCCAAAATCCCCGCAAGCCCCTTGGCCTTGACCCAAAACCCCGCAAGCCCACACCCTTGTCCACACAAACCAAACCCACCAACCAAAGGCCCACACGCCCATTCACCCTAATACACACCCAAATTAAAAGTTAATATTAATTAAATAATGTAATTAAATAAAATAATAATTAAATCATTTACCAAATTAAATGAAACATAAAATAAAGTCATGCCTAATTTAAACAAATCAAATATGTTATATACCTAAATTAAAAAGATGATATGCCTAATTAAAATCAATTATAACAAATTAAAAATATTGACTTCATAATCTAACAAATTAAATACCTAATCCTAACCAATCACATATATTGACTTCCTAATCTAAACCAAATTTATCCCCCCTCAATCTTTGACTTTCCTTGCTCAACACAAAATCAAATCCCTTCCTTGTGAGACAAGGTGAAGCCCTAGCCCTTCTCTATATAAACCACACCTTTCCAAGGAATTCCCTCCTCCTAGTTCACGCCTATCACAAGAAATAAAGAAGCAAAGAATTTCCAACCCCCTCTTCAAGCTCTCTATTCACGCCAATCACAAGAATAAGTAACAAAAAATATTCTTTTCATCTCCTCCACTCCATAGCCGAACACATCACCCTCCTCAACCCCTCCATAACTGAAAAAAAACAAGCCTTTATATCTTCCTAAAGCCACCGAAACCAGCCCTATACAGCAGCCCTCCATCACCGAAAATTACAACCAAAAACCGAACTGCAGTGAACACAAAAACTGCACTGTTTTACATGCCCAAATAGCAGTAATTTAACCTCTAAAACAGCAGCAAAATCCACTTAAAACATTCCCTAAAAACCTTGAAGCAGTAACATAAAAAAATGCACTCAAAGCCTCTTTAAAACCGTAAAAACAGCAACCCAAACCCCCCTAAAAAATGCAAAAACAGTACACTAATAGACCTGAAACAGTGAGCAGAATACAGAGAAAACATGAGCAAAACGGAGACCAAACAGCAGCAAAACGGAGCAAAAATAGTAGCTTAAATAGTAAAACAGCGAGTTAAGATGTTAATCCAATGAACCGAAAGAGTTGCGGAGTGATAGCCCTTCCGACGGCCGTGAAACGCAAGTCCGAAAGTCGACATAAGAGGTTAGACCTGAGGGTATTTTCCACATTCATTTTCTGTTTTATTTTTATTATTTATTGAATATTGTTCGCATGATTGTTATGCTAAAATGCATGTTGTGGCCCTTGAGTAGATAAATATGTATGTATCACGAAATATTGTATGTTTTGGACTTGGAATAAAATAAAAGATGTGTCAACTCTCGCGGTATATCAGATGGAAACCCGGACATAAATTTCATAGCCGATTCCGAATGGACGGTAATATGATCTGTACTCGGGATACAACTCCACGTATCGCTTGAGTAAACGGCACCCTCTTTTGTTTTATGTTGTTTTGGTTTATTTATTTTTCGTCATTTGAATTCTGCATGTTACTTGTTTATGCATGATTCAATCGAGCGCATGGGCTCAGTAAGTGCGATGAAAGGTCCCCTATTTGGAGGGGTTAAAATCCTTTACCACGAAGCTTTGCCGCGCCGGTTGATGTGTGTTCGGTTGAATGCAAGATATGTTCAATCGGGCATACTAAGTTTGATATATTGTTTTTTTAATTCTTTGTATGCATGATGCAATCGAGCGCATGGGCTTAGTAAGTGTGATGAAAGGTCCCCTATTTGGAGGGGTTAAAACCCTTTACCACGACACTTTGCCGTGCCGGTTGATGTGTGTTCAGTTGAATGCAAGATATGTTCAATCGGGCATACTAAGTTTGATATTATTGTTTTTAATTCTTTGCATGCATGATTCAATCGAGCGCATGGGCTTAGTAAGTGCGATGAAAGGTCCCCTATTTGGAGGGGTTAAAATCTTTTCCCACGATGCTTTGCCGCGCCGGTTGATGTGTTTTCAGTTGAATACAAGATATGTTCAATCAGACATACTAAATTTAATATAGTTATCTTTATCTTTGTACTCATCGTAACGAAAGGCGCATGGGCTTATTGTGTTGGATTAAAAGGTTCTCCATTTGAGGGAAAAAAAGCCTAAAAGGCTAACTTTACCACGATATTTGCCGTGTCTTTCATCTATTGATTGCATCGTCTATCCCTGTCTTGGCTCGACCTATTGTCATTCTCAGCCCTTGCTTCAGCCTATTACCAGCCAATAGCCACACGTCTTCACGTACATACACTTGCCAAACCCTAAACACAATCACAAGCCATAAACGCCACACGACTGGCCACTCCTCACGCATGACTACTACCCCATTCCCTCTTCACACTAAACACACGCAGATCACAGCCCTAGCCCCTCTCGGCAGCAGCCTAAATCACCGGTCCTAGCTCACGCCAAACTGGCCTCAACACCACACGGCCACAAGAACCCTTCAGCCATTTCACTGCCTCATAACACTCACGCTTGGACCCTTGTTTTAGCCCATTTGCCTCACGCTAAAACAGCCAAGTCATTCTCGACAGCTGCCCTGCACTTCATGCACTCACTGCCATCTTCACACTAAAAACCCTAAACTGAACCCTTCATGCGACAGTCCCTTGCACTCACGCACACACTCACAACTCTCACATAAAGCCAACTATACCATTCATGCATGTATTATGAAATCCCATATAGTCATTCTTTTCTTTGTACGCATCATAGTGAAAAACATGTTTATCCTATTGGTTGCATTATTTACCTTCGTCTTAGCTCAACGTATCGTATTACAATTCATATATCCATGTCATGATAGCATTTGAGTATTATTTCTTATGGTATATCGGATGGAAACCCAGACATAAATTTCGTAGCCGATTCCAAATGGACGATAGTGCGGTTTGTACTTGGGATACAATTCCACGTACCACTTGGAAAAGTGCTGATGGGCCATTCTGTAGAAATCATTGTTTTATCTTTGCATTATCTTTCTTTTATGCTTGTGTTTGGGAATATTGTCGTTTAGATCCATTTGGACCGTTTGTCATGGGATATGGGCTTATTGGGTCATTTAAATTGGGACAAGAACATATTTTATGACGATTGGGACAAAGGCTTCTAAGTGATTGATGGGCCACTTTGTGCTTGTGTTCGGAACATTACCATTTGGATTTAGTTGGGCTCCTTGCCATGAGATGTGAACTTGTTGGGCCATTTAAACTGGGACGAGTTCACTCATATGGCAGTTAGCCCAAAAGCTTCTAAAATGATAACGGGCCGATTTTTTTGAAAATTTTAGTTGATTTAGTATGTTATATATGTTACATGCATCTCATGCACCTCATATATACATATGTCATGTTAACACCTTCTATGTCTCAAAAAGACATCATAGATACCGTTTGGGTTAGAGAAGGAACAAGGCTCATTAAAAGAACAGTAACAGTCATGAGTGAATCCGGTAATGAGGTATCTCGTATGGATCAGTTAGAGAACGGTCTCGCCAAGATTACTGACCAGTTGCAAGCCTTGACTACTGCTGTGGCTGGGATGGTTGTGCCCCGTGCAGGGGGAAATTCTGAGAATGTGAGGCGTGAGGAGCCTCCGAATGGGTTGGGGGATGATATCCCCACTTTTGATGATGATATGGCAGAGTATGCAGCAGGCAGAGTATCTGGGTCTCAGGCAGAGTTACAGAAGCTCTGAGATTAGGTTGAGTCAGTTACCCGTAAGATGAGGGGTAAGAATGAGGATTTGCTGGATTATGACACACTGACTTTCGAGGAACAGTTGCCGGCACAGTTTAAGATGCCTGGTATGGCTAAGTTTAACGGGAATGGGGATCCAAGGGTGCATCTCCGACAGTTTGTATCAATCATGAGTTCAGTTGGCTTATCTCAGCGCCAAGTGCAGAAAATGTTTGGAATATCGCTCGAGGGAGCTCCCGTGGTGTGGTACCACAGTTTGGAGAAGAAAGTGAAGGAAGATTGGAGGGAGTTGGCTGATGCTTTCCTGAAGCAGTATGTCACTGACCTAGAGATCGATCTGTCACTCCGTGATCTGGAGAATGTTAAGCAGAAATCGGAGGAGAGTTTTAAGGAGTATGTGGACCGGTGGAGGGGTCAGTTGTTGAAGATGCAGACTAGGCCTTCGGAGAAGGATCAGATTAAGATGATTATCAAGGGCACCAAGCCCTCCATCTATGGGAAGCTAAGGAGGATGACCTCCATGATTACTGATTTTCGGCAGTTGAAGGAAACTGTCTTGGATATTGAGGACGAAGAGGCCGAAAATAGAAAATTCTATGGTCTATACAGGAGGCCCATTGGGGGGACATCGGGAACAAAGCCCGTTTCTGCTGAGATTGCCGCTATCCGGAACCGAAGATTCTCCAACTTGGGTAGGTCCTTGTCCAAAGTATTGGAGAAGTTAAAGAGACAAGGACTCCTGTCACCCCTAGAAGCCAAACCATTACCCAATCCCCCACCATCACATTATAACATAAGCCTTTACTGTCACTTTCACCAACAAAATGGCCATGACACCGACAACTGCGCCCGACTCCGCCATGAAATCCAATACCTGATAGACTCCAAGAAAATACATGACCCAGAAACAGAACAGCCTGACACACACAGAAAACCCTTTACCCAACTACCGTGCCGTACCACCACCAGCCTATATGATCAATTTGGCCTCCCAGAAGACCTTGTCCTAAAATCCTTTCACCCTCAAGCCTTTTACCTGGGAATTTGGGATAGTACTAGTGAAGATGAGACTGAGCAGGGGAAAAACTTTTGGCTTGATTTCTCTAGCAGTGATGAGGAAGAAGTAAGGGGAATGACGCGCAGTGGTCGTTTTTACAATGATATGGCAGAGAAGGGTAAAGAAGTTTTGATAGATGGTAGAGAAGTGATTGAGATTGCAGAAAATACTGAGGAGGATATAGTGCTGAGGCAATTGAGGAAGACCAGAGCACAAGTGAGTATGTGGGAACTGTTATGTGCATCTCGGGAGCATAGGCAGGCCATGGTCGAGGCCTTGAGCAAGATTGTGGTACCGGAAGATGCCAACCCTACAATATTTGTTGGGTCGGTTCAGAAAGAAGCTTTGCATATATCTTTTTCTGAGGATGAACTCCCGGCGAAGGGGAGAAATCATAATAGGCCTCTATTTATCAGGGCCGAGGTGAGGGGCAAGAGAACTTCATGTGTGATGGTGGATGACGGTTCGTCCATCAATGTGTGCCCGCTGAAAATTCTGGCGAGATTGGGTATGAAAGCAACAGACTTGGACCCCTCCAGCATGACTATTAAGGCTTATGATGACAGTAAAAGGGGAGTCGATGGTACTTTTATGGCTATGGTCAAGGTAGGCCCTATTGAAGACGAAGTTGAGTTTACAGTGCTGGACATCCCAGCCACTTTTGCCTTGTTGTTGGGAAGGCCTTAGTTTCACAAACTTGGGGGCGTGCCTTCCACTTACATCAGATGTTCAAGTTCCCGTATGAGGGAGAAGTTGTTACTATCCGGGCTAAGGTAGATAATGTCGTGGCTGCCTTGGAGATACAACCTTTCACGAGGTTTCAGATGTCAGCTACTTTTGAGGATGGGTGGATCCTATGGTGGCTAGGATCATGCAAAAAATGAAGTTTGTGCCGGGTGAAGGTTCAAAATTGCCAGATTTCAGAGGACAGACTACTCGGAAAGGTTTGGGGTACAAATCTGATGAAGAAAAACCGAAGGTCAAGAAAAAGGGCCTGAAACTGATGGAGTGTTTTGTGAAAGCTTCAAGATATCAAAGGGAGTCCTGAACCTGTGGAAGTTAATGGAATTGTGGTACCTGGGTTTGAGATCTTCCAGGATATATTGGGTAAGAAGCTGATAGTTGAAGAAATTGTGAAGAAAGAAGAAGAGAATTGGAGGAAGAACTATGAAGTTGGAGAGCCTGACTCTGGGAGAGGACGAAAAGCCTGAGGAAGACCTGATTGCAGAGGAAGAAGTGTCTATAGATGATGAAGACATTTACCTTCCTGATTTGTTTGAATGTACTTCCGCATTATCCAATAATGAAGACATTTCTTTTGCTTACTTGCCTGAGTCATTTCCATTTACTCTGCACGAATCAAGCATATTTGATATCAGTTCGGCCAGAACTACTGCATTTAACTTGGGTACGCTTGAGAACCCCAAAGAAATTCTGATTTGCATGCAGTGAAGTTACCTCTGAAGACAGGGAGAAACTAGAAGAAGTGTTGGTCAGATATGCCAAAGTGTTTGCTTGGTCCTATGAGGACATGCCTGGGGTAGACAGAAACATTGCCCAACACACAATACCAACTTTCCGAATATGAGGCCAGTAAAACAGAAACTCTGACGGAGATGAGACCAGAAGGGTTGAGAAAGTCAGAGAGGAAGTTAAGAAAACAGATAGATGTAGGGTTTCCTGAAGTAGTAAAGTATCCTGAGTGGTTGGCTAATATAGTACCGGTGCCAAAGAAAGATGGGAAGGTCAGAATGTGTGTAGACTACAGAGATCTCAACAAGGCTTGTCCGAAAGATGATTTTCCTCTGCCGCATATAGATGTTCTGGTTGATAGTGCGGCTTTATCTGCTATGTATTCATTTGCAAGATGGATTTTCAGGTTACAATCAGGTTCTCATGGCTGAGGAAGACAAACACAAGACTACATTTGTTATGAGTGGGGTACTTATTGTTACAATGTAATGCCGTTTGGGCTCAAGAATGCAGGAGCTACTTTATCAACGGATGCCACTACACTTTTCCAGACTTGATGCACAAAAAGATTGAGGTGTGTGTGGATGACTGATGGTGAAATCAGAGACAAGAGGTGTGTTAGACATTATGTCCCATAGCGTCACTGTTGTAAATGATATTGTATTATTGTACAAAATTAACTATGTGATAATGAAATTGCTTTTGCCGTTTTGTAAATTTATTTACTTTGATATATAAATGGCGAAAGTCCATATGATTAGTACTGGATTGAGATGATATGAGACAGTATCAATCCATAAAGGTTTAATCATTAAATATCCCTAGCCGTAGTATTATCGAGACTGGACATCGATAATGCGGAATAGGCTAGTATTGCGCTTGTGCACGTTGTGAGGGCACAACGGCATAGTTCTCATATATTTAAGTATTGGATACTTATGCAAGTGCGATAGGAGGTTGTGTTTTACCGATGGTACGGAAAACAGCTTCGCTCTGGATAGACCCCGCGGAATCCCATTGGTAGTATGTCTATGTGTCTATGGGAGGCCGCATCAGGGTAGGTGTATATGGTCTTAACCTGAGACTTACATCGCTAGTACTTGCGACAATCGGTAAACTTTGGTTTTGGTGGTTGGGGACCTTAACCGGTTCTGTGTACACCTCTTCTGGGTTTATCGAGAAGCGTAGTGTACTGGATGTGATGTCAAGATGGAAGTATCGCTTCAGACATATGGAGGTGATGATCATGCAGGGCACAGAACTAGTACTCTATAAAAGGTTGCAACCGTCGGGACAATATGACCAGGTCAGGATTGTCCGATTTAAAGAGACTAGTTGCTTGATGTCCGATATATGTTTCGTACGGGGCAGACACATCTCCAGCCCTAGGCCTAGCATGTGATCATCCGATACTGGATCGATGTACGCAATACTACGGTATACTACGCTTGATATAGATCTTATATTCCTATAAGAATATTTCTGGAGAATTGGGTAGGCATGGCGCTTTGCTAGAAGCCAACCTTGTCTTGTGAATCGGTAAAGACGTAGTACGAGGTACGTACGTGTTCGGATTATCCGACGACCGTATTTACTGCCAAAATATCCGGAGGTCTCTTGGGTCGCTTCCCGAAGATTCACCTATGATATTTGATTCGAATTTAATTAATCTTGGATTAATTACGGAGAAACTTTATCTTGGATAAAGTGCCTTATTTAGAGAGAGAGAACGATTAATTTGGAATTAATCAGTAAGATTATTATATTCGATATAATAATTGAAATTCGATTTCGACGCGAAATTAAAATTAGATTTTAATTCGGGCATACGAGTTAATTTAGAAATAATTCGTTAGCGACGTAAATAATAATTTCGCTAGGCGCGATTGTTTATTTAAATTCGATTTAATTAACGTCGCGACGCAAGTTCGGTATTTCGGAAATATCGAACCCGAACGCGTGAGTGGACGTGGGCCCACTTTCATTTGGGAACGTGTGGGGCCCACATGACACTTGTCATTATATGCATTATTTTATTGATAAGGCATTGCATGTTAATAGTGTACAAAACACTCTAAGGCATTGCATGGTGATAGTGTGCATTACACTCAAAGGCTTTGCATGGAGTTTGAGTGTTTGACACTCTAAGCCATTGCATGGTTTATGTCATAGATTTATTATTAATTTAATAAATTAAACATAAATATAAATTGATTTTTGGTAAAACAAATATCAATTAAGACTTTACACAAAATCTCTCTTCTCTCTCAAATTGCCGAGAACTCCATTGACAAGGGCAAGGAAGATTTGATCTTCTATTTCTCCATTTTTGCTAGCACAAGCAAGGGATCAAAAGAGGTGATAGGGAAACCATCAAAGAGCTTGGAATACAAAAGCTTGGAGCTTCAAGTCTTCTTCCTCCTCTTGGCCGAATCTTCCACAACTTGGAGCTTCTACCATTTGATCATCTTCTTCATCACAAGGTATTGTAAGTATGATTCCGCCATACTTCATGTTTATATATATTCTTTATAGTATTTCACATGCTTAATCTTTGTTTGGGACATATTATAGAAACCAACAATGGTATCATTGAGCTAGGTTAAGCATGAAATACTTTAGGTTAAAATTTGATAAAATGGTTGAAGCATGTTCTTGTGAAATTTGATGAATAAGTATGCTTGCATGTATATAGAATGATGTTATATGAAATCAATTTTATGAAAAATGCATTGGATGATTTTTCCCCAAAATTTTAACCTTGGCCGAATGGTGTGATAAAATTGGTTAAAGCATGTTCTTGTGAAATTTGATGAATAAGTATGCTTGCATGTATATAGAATGATGATACATGGAATCAATTTTATGAAAAATGCATTGGATGATTTTTCCCCAAAAATTTGACCTTGGCCGAATGATATGGTGTGAAATTGATTGAAGCATGTTCTTGTGAAATTTGATTAATAAGAATGCTTACATGTATATAGAATGATGATACATGGAATCAATTTTATGAAAAATGCATTGGATGATTTTTCCCCAAATTCATGCCTTGGCCGAATGTGTTGCTACTTGGAGTGGATTGAAATTTTTGTGTTTAAGATCATTGGATGACTTAGAACGTGTACGGGACGTAGATTAATAATTCAATCGGATTGAAAAACAAATCGACACAAAAAAACTCACCTTGGCCGAATACATAGGACATGTAAAGGAGTTGATTTTTGTTAAAATTAATGTTGGACATTTATTTTGAAAAATTGATGATTAATAAATTAAATGGGTATTTTTGAAATATTTGGTTTAATACATTAATCTTGGTATTACACTTTAATTAATTGGACTTTAATGTTTGGAATATTAAAATTTAATTAATGGGCTTTAATAATTTAATTGGGCCTTATGGGCTTAAAATTGGTTTTATGGCACTTAAGGGTGATTCCTTATTTGGGCTTGGTAATTAGGTTTGACCCACATTGACCAAAGCCCAAGCCTTAATAAATCAATTCTAAGTCCATTTGACTTGAATTAAATTCAACATTGGATGTTAGTTGGGCTTTGAGGCCCAATAAGATTAGATTTAGAATCTAAGTCTTTAAAGCACATTAAAGTGTAAACATTTAATTTGGAATTAAATAATTGAATTAGTATTGAATACGAATTAAATTAGATTTAATAAGTAGTTCGATATAATTCGCGAATTCGTACCTTGTGTACTTATTCTCAATCGAGTTGGACTCGCGCAAAATCAAACCGTTGTTTGAACATTGGATGATCACTTTAACAAAGACTAATTAATTGGATTAGATTGGTTGTAGAAGCATGTCTTGTTTGAATATATATGTATGTGATGAATGAATAGTGTATATCGGATGGATATTAGAAGGGAAAGGGTAATTTTAGAAATTATTGTAAATTTGGAATTTATAAATTGGACCTGCGTGTCCAGCCTTATCTCTTTATCTCTTTGTATTCTCTTCTCACCTAATTCCCCTCAATGTAAATGAGGTTTCTCTTATTGTATTATGTAATTGGGTAGAAGTAGAATAGTGCTAGCGGGGAGAGGAAAGGGAGTGATTTGTTCTAGGAACAAGTTGTTTATATATCCATCCGCATATCACTATTAATTTACTTTACGCGCTTTATGATGTTTTAGAAGCATGCTTAAGGGTGTATGATGATGAGACCTAACAAAGATAAATAAATTGGTTGCCAATTACGCGAAAATCCCTCAATTTATATTAAGCGAATATCCTTCCATTGAATGGTTCTTGTTCAAGATCCGAAGTTGGCATTGGTTTGTTTTTGACCAAAGTCAAGACCTTTGTCAATCAAGGATGTACTTGAATCATGAGAGTTTTGTTGCATATCGGTGTCTTGTCCAAATCGTGATTTTTATTGGCCAAAGTCAAGATCACTTTTTGTCCAACGACATTGATTACGAAACTTTCCTCGTCAATGGGTCCCGCTTAACTGGAATCATTAGGTTTGTTTTTGGCCAAAGCCAAGGCCTAGATGATTCGGAGGATAGGGTTAGGAAAATGTAATGGTTACATTGGCATTATACATATGTTTCGGACTTGGATGTCCACCTAACCGGATCTAGGAATTGGATGAGATCCAATTGATCATGGAGATCTACCTAAGTTAAATAGCATACAATTTTTATTGGCCAAAGTCAAGGTTGTGTGTTATTTAACGGGATCCTAGCCCACTAGGAAATTCGATTTCCCGAGTTCTCTACAGAGGGTTAGAAACTTGAAGAAAATAGTGGGAGGCTATTATTGAATTTGCAATCTCGTTCAGATAATTAGCCTTACTCGTCTTTCAAAATTATTTCGTCAATATTTTAATGATTAGTTGGACTAATATATTGTTATTTTACTTGTAACAGTTTGACTGTACCCATAACATCGTTGACTTTATAGTTGGACTATAGTTGTCAAGATGACTGGCAAAGGTAATATCCGCGACATAATCATGGGCGATAATGTCTTCAAAGGGACAAACTTTGCCGACTGGGAAATGAACCTCAAGATAGTGCTTGGGGCTGAGAGGGTACTGTATACTATTCAGAGGCCTCTCCCGCCTAAACCCACTGAGCCACTGGAGCTAGAGTTATGGAAGACTCATAGTGACGATTGTGACCAAGCTCAGTCAGTTATGCTAGCTGCAATGACCCAGCATTTCAGACGCAAAAAGGGACTTGGATCCCTAACATGATGGCAAGAGTGCGTGATCTTCACCGCACTAACAAGCGGATGAAGAGGTACGAGCTAGTAAGGAAACTCTTCCGCTCCCGGATGACAGATGGCGCATCAGTTGAGGCCCACGGGACTCAAATGATCGCTGACATAGATGAGTTAGCCAATATGGGCATGTCTTGGAGGCAGAGCTGACGATTGATATGATATTACAATCGCTGCCCGATACTTGGAAACAAATCATCATCAACTATAAGTTGATGGATACTGACGACACTCTTGGAGAGTGTTGTCCGTCGTGCTGAAGGAGTCCGAAAGGGAACTCCTAAAGGGGAGCAAGCGCGAGGCGCATTATGCATCGACCTCTCATGCGCCAAAGGCTAGGCCCATGGCAATTGGAGGTGCGAGGAAGAGGAAGTTCAAAAGAAGGGCAAAGGCAAGTTGACAGTGGCTTCTAGGAAGCCAAAGGACAAATCTCGCGACATCTGCCTTAACTGCGGCAAAGGGGTCACTGGAAACGTGACTGCCAAATGAGCATTGTGCAGAAGGAGGATAGCAAGGGTGGCAAGGCTACCGCCTCTGGTATGTTTGTTATTGAGATAAATATGAATACTTCTAGTTTTAAAAATTGGATTTTTGATTCTGGTTGTGGTGCTCATATTTGTACTGATGTGCAGGATCTGCATGATAGCAGGATGCTGGCGACAGGGGAGATGGATCTACGGGTCGGAAACGGAACACCAGTTGCTGTTTTGGCCGTAGGGACTTTTGTTTTAGAACTGCCCTCAGGGCATGTACTTAAACTTTTAAACTGTTATTTTGTACCTAGTTTAACTAGGAATATTATATCTGTATCCTTGTTAACCCAGCAGGGTTACACTTTTGTATTTAGAAACACTGGGTGTTATTTATATAAAAATGATGCAGAAATTTGCACAGCTGTTGCAAATAACGGTCTTTATATTTTGAATATAAATGAATCTCCTAAAATGACAAACAAAAGGCTCAAAAGGAGTAATCTAAAAGATGAAGCTTATATGTGGCATTGTCGTCTAGGACACATTAACAAGACTCGCATATCCACACTTTCGAAGAGTGGGTACTTGGACGAATTTGATCTCAATTCATATGACGTCTGCGAATCTTGTCTTTTAGGCAAAATGCCTAAATCACCTTTTAGCGGTAAAGGTGAACGTACCACAGAACTGTTAGCTCTCGTTCATACTGACGTATGCGGGCCCATGTCTAGCCAGGCTAGAGGTGGATTTCACTACTTCGTAACCTTTACAGATGATGCATCTCGTTACGGTTATGTGTATCTTATGAGACACAAGTCGGAAACTTTTGAGAAATTCAAAGAGTTTCGACACGAAGTGGAGAAACAAACAGGGAAGAGTATTAAGACATTACGGTCAGACCGTGGTGGCGAATACTTAAGTTATGAGTTTCAAGATTACTTGAAAGAATATGGTATTCTTTCACAGTGGACTCCTCCTGGAACACCGCAATTAATGGTGTGTCCGAACGGAGAAACCGCACCTTGTTGGACATGGTAAGGTCAATGATGAGTCGCACTGAGCTACCAATATCCTTCTGGGGATACGCATTAAACAGTGCTATACTTATTTTGAATAAAGTACCGTCGAAGTCTGTTGAACAGACTCCATATGAGATATGGACAGGAAGGAAACCAGGTTTCTCTTTCCTGAAGATTTGGGGATGCTGGGCACATGTTAAACGTTTGGAAAGTACCAAACTTGAACCCAAAACTGATAAATGCCTTTTGTAGGATATCCTAGGGAAACCAAAGGATATTACTTCTATCACCCACAAGAGAACAAAGTATTTGTTGCTCTACAAGCATTTTTCCTTGAGAAGGATTTTATAAATGCAGTGGTAAGTGGGAGGAAAGTAGAACTCGATGAAGATCGTAGTGATACTGTTCCTGGCAATGAATCAACGACGGAACAAGAACAGACCGTCCAGGATGAGTCTGTACCACAAACTTCACATACACAAGGACCGCGTAGGTCGGAGAGAGTCAGAACAGTACCTGAGAGGTATGGGTTCCTGATCTCACCTCATGTAGATATTAATCTGATTGAGGATAATGAGCCGGCTACGTATGAGGAAGCGATACGAAATATCGATTCCGCTTTATGGCAAGAAGCCATGAAGTCCGAGATGGATTCCATGTACGCCAACCAAGTTTGGACACTGGTTGATGCACCAGAAGGCGTAAAGCCTATTGGATGCAGATGGATCTTCAAGAAGAAGACCGACATGGATGGCAACGTACAAACGTACAAAGCTAGGCTTGTAGCGAAGGGGTATCGTCAACAATACGGTATTGATTATGACGAGACCTTCTCACCCGTTGCCATGATTAAATCCATTCGGATAATGCTTGCAATAGCTGCATATTTCGACTTCGAGATATGGCAGATGGACGTTAAAACCGCTTTCCTTAACGGAAACCTTTTGGAGGATGTTTATATGCAACAGCCTGACGGTTTTATCGTGCCAAGACTTGCAAACAAGGTTTGTAAGTTAAATCGATCCATTTATGGATTGAAGCAAGCATCACGGTCATGGAATCAACGTTTTGATGAGATCATAAAAGAATATGATTTCGTGCAAAACGCAGATGACCCTTGTGTATACAAGAAGGTTAGTGGGAGAGCACTTACTTTTATCGTCCTTTATGTCGACGACGTATTGCTGATAGGCAATGACATTCCCATGCTAACGTCGGTGAAAGCTTGGCTTTCATTAAAATTCTCCATGAAAGATCTGGGAGAAGCAGCCTTTATTCTTGGAATAAAGATCTACCGGGATAGATCTAGAAAGCTGCTTGGACTCTCCCAGAGTACATACATTGATAAAGTGTTGAAGCGATTCAACATGGAACAATCCAAGAGGGGATTGGTTCCAATGATACGTGGTACCTCTCTGTCTAAGGACATGTGTCCTAAGACTCAGGAAGAGAGAGACAACATGAGTCGGATACCGTTCGCCTCGGCAGTCGGATCGATCATGTATGCCATGATATGTACACGACCTGATGTCTCATATGCTTTGAGCATGTGTAGTCGCTATCAGGCCGATCCAGGTGAAGGTCACTGGATAGCAGTTAAGAATATCCTTAAATATCTTAAACGAACTAAGGATGCTTTCTTAATTTATGGAGGTGGAGAACTTGCGGTATCTGGGTATACCGATGCAAGTTTCCAAACCGACAAGGATGACTACAGGTCACAATCCGGGTACATTTTTTGTTTGAATAACGGAGCAGTGAGCTGGAAATCTTCCAAGCAAGATACTGTTGCCGATTCAACAACAGAAGCGGAGTACATCGCTGCATCTGAAGCAGCAAAGGAGGCAGTTTGGATCCGAAAGTTCCTAATCGGATTAGGAGTAGTTCCGTTAGCAGCAGAGCCCGTTCCATTGTATTGTGACAATAACGGGGCCATAGCACAGGCTAAGGAACCAAGGTCTCATCAACGGTCCAAGCATGTTCTTCGACGTTACCATCTGATTCGGGAGATTATACATCGTGGCGATGTAAAAGTCGAGAAGGTCACATCAGATGATAACATTGCAGACCCGCTGACGAAGGCTGTCATTCAGCAAGTTTTTGAACGACACATACATAGTTCGGGTATTAGATGCTTGAGTGACTGGCTATAGGCCAAGTGGGAGATTGTTAGACATTATGTCCCATAGCGTCACTGTTTGTAAATGATATTGTATTATTGTACAAAATTAACTATGTGATAATGAAATTGCCTTTTGCCGTTTTGTAATTTTATTTACTTTGATATATAAATGGCGAAAGTCCATATGATTAGTACTGGATTGAGATGATATGAGACAGTATCAATCCATAAAGGTTTAATCATTAAATATCCCTAGCCGTAGTATTATCGAGACTGGACATCGATAATGCGGAATAGGCTAGTATTGCGCTTGTGCACGTTGTGAGGGCACAACGGCATAGTTCTCATATATTTAAGTATTGGATACTTATGCAAGTGCGATAGGAGGTTGTGTTTTACCGATGGTACGGAAAACAGCTTCGCTCTGGATAGACCCCGCGGAATCCCATTGGTAGTATGTCTATGTGTCTATGGGAGGCCGCATCAGGGTAGGTGTATATGGTCTTAACCTGAGACTTACATCGCTAGTACTTGCGACAATCGGTAAACTTTGGTTTTGGTGGTTGGGGACCTTAACCGGTTCTGTGTACACCTCTTCTGGGTTTATCGAGAAGCGTAGTGTACTGGATGTGATGTCAAGATGGAAGTATCGCTTCAGACATATGGAGGTGATGATCACGCAGGGCACAGAACTAGTACTCTATAAAAGGTTGCAACCGTCGGGACAATATGACCAGGTCAGGATTGTCCGATTTAAAGAGACTAGTTGCTTGATGTCCGATATATGTTTCGTACGGGGCAGACACATCTCCAGCCCTAGGCCTAGCATGTGATCATCCGATACTGGATCGATGTACGCAATACTACGGTATACTACGCTTGATATAGATCTTATATTCCTATAAGAATATTTCTGGAGAATTGGGTAGGCATGGCGCTTTGCTAGAAGCCAACCTTGTCTTGTGAATCGGTAAAGACGTAGTACGAGGTACGTACGTGTTCGGATTATCCGACGACCGTATTTACTGCCAAAATATCCGGAGGTCTCTTGGGTCGCTTCCCGAAGATTCACCTATGATATTTGATTCGAATTTAATTAATCTTGGATTAATTACGCGAGAAACTTTATCTTGGATAAAGTGCCTTATTTAGAGAGAGAGAACGATTAATTTGGAATTAATCAGTAAGATTATTATATTTTCGATATAATAATTGAAATTCGATTTCGACGCGAAATTAAAATTAGATTTTAATTCGGGCATACGAGTTAATTTAGAAATAATTCGTTAGCGACGTAAATAATAATTTCGCTAGGCGCGATTGTTTATTTAAATTCGATTTAATTAACGTCGCGACGCAAGTTCGGTATTTCGGAAATATCGAACCCGAACGCGTGAGTGGACGTGGGCCCACTTTCATTTGGGAACGTGTGGGGCCCACATGACACTTGTCATTATATGCATTATTTTATTGATAAGGCATTGCATGTTAATAGTGTACAAAACACTCTAAGGCATTGCATGGTGATAGTGTGCATTACACTCAAAGGCTTTGCATGGAGTTTGAGTGTTTGACACTCTAAGCCATTGCATGGTTTATGTCATAGATTTATTATTAATTTAATAAATTATAACATAAATATAAATTGATTTTTGGTAAAACAAATATCAATTAAGACTTTACACAAAATCTCTCTTCTCTCTCAAATTGCCGAGAACTCCATTGACAAGGGCAAGGAAGATTTGATCTTCTATTTCTCCATTTTTGCTAGCACAAGCAAGGGATCAAAAGAGGTGATAGGGAAACCATCAAAGAGCTTGGAATACAAAAGCTTGGAGCTTCAAGTCTTCTTCCTCCTCTTGGCCGAATCTTCCACAACTTGGAGCTTCTACCATTTGATCATCTTCTTCATCACAAGGTATTGTAAGTATGATTCCGCCATACTTCATGTTTATATATATTCTTTATAGTATTTCACATGCTTAATCTTTGTTTGGGACATATTATAGAAACCAACAAGTTTGGGCATATTGAAGACTGGAAAAAGGTTCCTTCAGGAGAGTGACAGATACAACATGCGGCTTAATCCCATAAAATGTGTGTTTGGGGTGACATCAGGAAATGCTTGGTCATACAAGTGGGAATGGGGGAATAGAGGTAGACTCCGAAAAGATCAAGGCAATCCCAGAAATGCCTGCACCGAAGACAGAAAAAGAAGTCAGAGCATTCTTTGGAGAAAGATCAGTACATCAGTCGGTTATCACCAAGTTGACATTAGTATGTGAACCTATCTTCAAACTATTGAGAAAAGATCAGCCAGTGAGATGGAAATTAACAGTGTCAGACAGCCTTCGACAAAATCAGAGAGTACTTGGTAAAGCCTCATGTATTGAAACCTCTTGAGACCAGGCAGACCTTGGTATGTATTTGGCTATAGAATCAGAAGCATTGGGGGCAATGATGGTACAGGCTGATGAGACAGGGGTAGAACATGCAGTCTATTATCTGAGTAAGAAGATGATCCCGTATGAGGCTCGAATCAGGAAGTTGAGAAGATTTATCTTGCAGTGGTATGGGCTTCCAGAAAATTGCGGCATTATTTCCAGTCATACAAGATCCAGGTAGTGGCAAAGGAAAATCCTCTGAAGTATCTTCATTCGGTGCCTTCACTAGTGGGAAATTGGGCAGATGGTTGGTATTGCTGACAGAGTTGACATTGAGTATCTCACCTCCAAAGTGATCAAAGGGCGAGCAGTAGCAGAGTTTCTGGCATTGCAACCTGTTGAGGGGGATCAGTATAAGTTTGAATTTCCAGACGAAGAGATCCAATCAATAACAGTTCAGAGATGGAAGATGTACTTTGACGGAGCAGTGAATTACAAGGAGCCGGAATTGGGATCGTGATAGTAACCACCGAGGGAGAGACTTTGCCTTTGGCCAAGAGGTTGACATTCAGAGTGACTAATAACATGGCCGAGTATGAAGCATGTGCTTTTGTTTTGACAGCATTGATAGCCTTGAAGGCCGAGAGTATGGAAGTCTACGGAGATTCTATGTTGGTAGTCCACCAGATGCGAGGAGAATGGGAATTGAAAGAATAACGGTTGAAACCTTACCTTTTTTACCTCAGAAAGTTGGCACAGGTTATCCCCGAGTGTAAGTTTCAGCACTTACCGAGAGAAGAGAATCAAATGGCAGATGCATTGGCTACACTTGCAGCAACTTGGCAAAATCCAGAAAAGTTAGTGATGAGACCGTTGATACTGACAACAGCAAGCAGACCTGTTTATGAGACAGAAAGAATTCTGGAAGTTGAGGTCGACGACGGTAAAACTTGGTATTATGACATTCAGAGGTATCTGGAACATGGTGAACTCCCGGAAGGGGCAGGCAGAAAAGACAGCATAGTCATTCAGAAGTTAGATTCACAGTATGTGACTTTGAAAGGGGAACTGTACAAGAGGCAAGCAAACGGTATTCATTTGAAGTGTTTGAGAAAGAGAAGAAGCTCAGCATGTAATGGAAGAAGAAATACACGCGGGGTATGTGGTCCGCACATGAACGGGTTGAATCTGTCCCGCAAGATAGTGAGACAAGGTTTTTATCGTCAACCATGGAAACAGACTGCGCGAAGATGGTAAAACACTGTCATGACTGTCAAGCACACGGTAATTTGAATCACTTACCACACATAGAATTGGACGGGTTGTCAGAACCGTGGCCTTTCTCAGCATGGGGAATTGATATGATTGGAGAAATTCGACCAAATGCATGAATGGGCATCGCTTCATAGTAGTGGCCATAGATTACTTCTTGAAGTGGGTGGAAGCCGAATCATTGTGCAATGTTACAGCAAAATAGATGGCAAAGTTTATAGCTCGGAACCTCATTTGTCGGTATGGTATGCCGCATCATGTAATGACAGACAACAAAGTTCAGTTTCAAGGAGAGACGAAGGCAATGTTACAGAGGTATGGGATAGGCCACCACAAGTCATCACCGTACAGGCCGCAGGCAAATGGGGCAGTTGAGGCAGCCAACAAGACTATAAAGACGATTTTAGCCAAGATGACAGAAAATTGCAGAGATTGGGCCGAGAAATTACCGTATGCTTTGTGGGGGTACAAAACATCAGTAAGAACAGCAATATGGGCCACACCTTACTCTTTGGTCTATGGAATGGAAGCAGTATTGCCAGTAAAAGTGGAAATACAGTCCATGAGGGTATTAACAGAGGCAGAATTACCGGAACAGGAGTGGGCCGCACAGTGGTTTGATCAGTTAGCACTATTGGATGAGAAGATAACGAAGTCTTTGTATCACATACAGTTGTATCAGAAAAGACTAGCCCGAGCATTCAACAAGAAAGTACGCCCCACCAAGATTAGAAATGGTGATTTGGTACTTAAGCAGTCGAGGCCGTCGACGACAGATCCGAAAGGAAAATTCAGACCTAACTGGGAAGGACCTTACATAGTGTAGAAGGTAATGGGAAATGGAGCAGTGAGGCTATCAGACTTCGAAGGAAACGAGTTCACCGAGCCAATCAATGTGGATAGATTGAAACAGTACTTTGCCTGAGGGAGAAAGGACCGAGCGGTCACCAGGGAATTGGCAGAAGACCTAACCCAACGGAGTAGGAAAATCCTTCATGCATACACGTAACATTGCATTCTTTCCGTGTTTGTTTTTTGTTTTGTGTTCGCACGTTCGAAGAAAAGAGAAAGTGGACGATGATCCAAACAGCGTCAGCGTAGTTTCAGTTTTGGGGATAAGTCCCAGGCGGCGAGGCCCGTATCGACTTGGGGGCGAAGCCCCACATTATCATCAGTTTGAGGGCGAGGTCCCTATTTTCAGCGGTGTTGGGTCGAGGTGCCCCCGTTGTCGGTTGTAGTTCCGGGATGCGTCCCAGGGTCGAGGTGCCCACTACATCACATCACTTTGAGGGCGAGGTCCCTATTGTCAGCGGTGTTGTGGGTCGAGGTGCCGCCGTTGTCGGTTGTAGTTCCGGGATGCGTCCCAGGGTCGAGGTACCCACTGCATCATTAGTTTGAGGGCGAGGTCCCTATTGTCAGCAGTGTTGGGTCGAGGTGCCCAGGGTCGAGGTGCCCCCGTTGTCGGTTGTAGTTCCGGGATGCGTCCCAGGGTCGAGTTGCCCACTACATCATCATATTGAGGGCGAGGTCCCTATTTTTTAGCGGTATTGGTCGAGGTGCCCCCGTTGTCAGTTGCAGTTATCGGGATGCATCCCAGGATCGAGGTCCACTGCAACACCAACTCAGCTCGAGGTAGCAGACGAGCTAGGTAAGTGAAAATGCATTACATAACTTTGATAGGATTGTTCAAAGTCACACACTGCAAGTCCCATCAAAGTGGGGGCGACTGTAGGCATTGCATTTTTGCATGTGAAACCCGATGATGAGTCTTAGTTGGAGGCATTATTTTTTATGTCGCGGGAGCCGCGGGAAACGGACGTCGAAGGGAGTAGTCAAGAATTGACTCATATTCGGATTAAGTTCGCTGGTTTAGCTTCGGGTACTTGTTGTTTTTTCCGTTTTAAAAATTATTCCCGGCCCAAAACACTCACAAATCACCTAACCTCGGCCCAAAATCACCGCAAGCCCCTTGGCCTTGACCCAAAACCCCGCAAACCCACACACCTTGTCCACACAAACCAAACCCACCAACCAAAGGTCCACACGCCCCAACCAAGACCCACACGCCCATTCACCCTAATACACACCCAAATTAAAAGTTAAATATTAATTAAATAATGTAATTAAATAAAATAATAATTAAATCATTTACCAAATTAAATGAAACATAAAATAAAGTCATGCCTAATTTAAACAAATCAAATATGTTATACACCTAAATTAAAAAGATGATATGCCTAATTAAAATCAATTATAACAAATTAAAAATATTGACTTCCTAATCTAAAAATTAAATGCCTAATCCTAACCAATCACATATATTGACTTCCTAATCTAAACCAAATTTGTCCCCCCTCAATCTTTGACTTTCCTTGCTCAACAACAAAAATCAAATCCCTTCCTTGTGAGACAAGGTGAAGCCCTAGCCCTTCTCTATATAACCACACCTTTCCAAGGCATCCCCTCCACCTAGTTCACGCCCATAACAAGAAATAAAGAAGCAAAGAATTTCCAACCCCCTCTCCAAGCTCTCCATTCACGCCAATCACAAGAATAAGTACAAAAAATATTCTTTTCATCTCCTCCACTCCATAGCCGAACACATCACCGCACCCTCTTCAACCCCCCCCATAACAGAAAATAACAAGCCTTTATATCTTCTTAAATCCACCGAAACCAGCCCTATACAGCAGCCCTCCATCACCGAAAATTACAACCAAAAACGGAAGTGCAGTGAACACAAAAACTGCACTGTTTTACACGCCCAAACAGCAGTAATTTAACCCCTAAAACAGCAGCAAAATCCACTTAAAACATTCCCTAAAAACCTTAAAGCAGTAACATAAAAAACTGCACTCAAAGCCTCCTTAAAACCACAAAAACAGCAACCCAAACCCCCTTAAAAAAACGAAAAAATAGTCCACTAATAGACCTGACACAGTGAGCAGAATACAGAGAAAACATGAGCAAATTGGAGACCAAACAGCAGAAAAATGGAGCAAAAACAGTAGCTTGAACAGCAAAACAGCAAGTTAAGACGTTAATCCAGTGAACCAGAAGAGTTGCGGAGTGATAGCCCTTCCGACGGCCGTGAAACGCAAGTCCGAAAGTCGACATAAAAGGTTAGACCTGAGGGTATTTTCCACATTCGTTTTCTGTTTTATTTTTATTATTTATTGAATTTGTTCGAATGATTGTTATGCTAATATGCATGTTGTGGCCCTTGAGTAGATAAATATGTATGTATCACGAAATATTGTATGTTGTGGACTTGGAATAAATAAAAGATGTGTCAACTCTCGCGGTATATCGGATGGAAACCCGGACATAAATTTCATAGCCGATTCCGAATGGACGGTAATATGATCTGTACTCGGGATACAACTCCACGTACCGCTTGAGTAAACAGCACCCTCTTTTGTTTTATGTTGTTTTGGTTTATTGATTTTTCATCATTTGAATTCTGCATGTCACTTGTTTATGCATGATTCAATCGAGCGCATGGGCTCAGTAAGTGCGATGAAAGGTCCCCTATTTGGAGGGGTTAAAATCCTTTACCACGATGCTTTGCCGCGCCGGTTGATGTGTGTTCGGTTGAATGTAAGATATGTTCAATCGGGCATACTAAGTTTGATATTATTGTTTTTTTAATTCTTTGTATGCATGATGTAATCGAGCGCATGGGCTTAGTAAGTGTGATGAAAGGTCCCCTATTTGGAGGGGTTAAAACCCTTTACCACGACACTTTGCCGCGCCGGTTGATGTGTGTTCGGTTGAATGCAAGATATGTTCAATCGGGCATACTAAGTTTGATATTATTGTTTTTAATTCTTTGCATGCATGATTCAATCGAGCGCATGGGCTTAGTAAGTGTGATGAAAGGTCCCCTATTTGGAGGGGTTAAAATCCTTTACCACGATGCTTTGTCACGCCGGTTGATGTGTTTTCGGTTGAATACAAGATATGTTCAATCGGACATACTAAATTTCATATAGTTATCTTTATCTTTGTACTCATCGTAATGAAAGGCGCATGGGCTTATTGTGTTGGATTAAAAGGTTCTCCATTTGGGGGAAGAAAAGCCTAAAAGGCTACCTTTACCACGATATTTGTTGTGTCTTTCATCTATTGATTGCATCGTCTATCCCTGTCTTGGCTCGACCTATTGTCATTTTCAGCCCTTGCTTCAGCCAATAGCCACACGTCTTCACGTACATACACTTGCCAAACCCTAAACATGATCACAAGCCATAAACGCCACACGACAGGCCACTCCTCACGCATGAATACTGCCCCATTCCCTCTTCACACTGAACACACGCAGATCACAGCCCTAGCCCCTCTCGGCAGCAGCCTAAATCACTAGTCATAGCTCACGCCAAACTGCCCTCAACACCACACGGCCACAAGAACCCTTCAGCCACTTCACTGCCTCATAACACTCACGTCTAGACCCTTGTTTCAGCCTCTTTGCCTCACGCTAAATAGCCAAGTCATTCTCGACAGCTGCCCTGCACTTTATGCACTCACTGCCATCTTCACACTAAAAACCCTAAACTGAACCCTTCATGCGACAGCCCCTTGCACTCACGCACACTCACAACTCTCACATAAATCCAACTATACCATTCATGTATGTATTATAAAATCCCATATAGTCATTCTTATCTTTGTACGCATCATTTACCTTCGTCTTGGCTCAACATATCGTATTACAATTCATATATCCATGTCATGATAGCATTTGAGTATTATTTCTTGTGGTATATCGGATGGAAACCCAGACATAAATTCCGTAGCCGATTCCGAATGGACGGTAGTGAGGTCTGTACTTGGGATACAATTCCACCTACCACTTGGAAAAGTGCTCACATGTGTGCTTGTGTGGTTAGTGTGGGTGCTTGTGTTTTTCGTGAATATAATATGCCAATGAAGTTGTATGTTCGTTGCTACTTTGATGTACTTTCAAGCATGCAATATTAGATGTGAAATATATGTAAATTTAGGTGTAAGTTTTATCTTGTACATGTGAATTTAAAAGTATGATATTCTTGGAAATAAGTGCTACTTAAACTTGATTAAATTATTACATAAATCCTTTCATTACAAGTGACATAAGTAAGGGACCATTCCGAACCCAACGGACTCCATTATTCTCCGGTTTAGTCCCCAGTGGCTACTACGTACTCCCGACTAGGCCGTGAGCCTAGAACAGCATGCGTCGTCCAGTTTCTGGTCCTACAGTTGGATATGTTGAGTTTGCATGAGCAGGTTGTCTCAGTCAGTAACATGGTCTAGAAGTCAGTGACTACTACTGTGGGGATCCGGCTGAGAGATTGTCTCAGTTTTGTAAAGACACGTAGGTCTTTGTATACACTTTTTTATGATAGTTTGATATGATTTGTTTTATTATTCAGGTCTTGCTTGCTTGAATATGAGTCCAAGGGTAACTCAATTGATGTGCATATATTAGCTATCTCTGTATGCGAGGAGATTAAATTAAGTAAGTACTTTTGCGGCGTTTTTAGATCAGAGAACTCGCATAAATTAGATAGTATATCATATAGGTCCCTGTGAGGCCAGATGATTAGAGATAAGAACAGAACAGTACTGCTAGAGATAAAACCAGATCAGTATAGTCAGTTTAAAGCCGTAGATGAAGCTGCTAAGGATCCTAGCTTATAGATAATGATTAGTTAATAGTTGGGACAAAGAAGTTATATCATTTGAGTTTAGAGTAGGATAGTTACCATACGACCAGTTTGAATCAGCAGTTATAAGGGTGAAGAAATTTCGAGGACGAAATTTTAAAGGAGGGGTGAATGTAACATCCAGATTTTCGGGACAGATCTGGATGGTTCCGGACTGAAGTTATAGTCTCAGAAAAAGATGATTGTAGAAATTGTTGGGGTTGGTGCTCAGAGCGCCAATCCGGACCGTATTTATGTCTGATTCATGAATACGAACATCCCCTTATTCCATAATACTACTTACTTAGTGGTTGCACCTCTTGTTTTTATATACGTATTCGATCTGATTACGATTAGATTGAAACTAAATGTGGTTTAGTGATATGTATATATTAGACAAAGACCCGATAATATATAATGCATACACAGTTACAAAGATAGTTTGTAATTGACATTGGGAAGTGTTATTGCTAAAGATATATATTATCAAATAAAGTTCCTGGTCAAGATTCACTAACACGGGTCGGTTAGTCAAATCTGTTGAGACCAGTACATGTCGTATATCGAGACTTGGTCCGATGGTTTATCCCAATGAACCATGAGTCTAGGGAGACTCGTATAGACGTGTAGGTGTTTATAGTGTATAAACACTGAACGGCTCACCGAAGATTCTTAATGGATGGTACGCCAACGTCAATAAGAATCTTCTCGGGTTGAGTAGCATAGTGTCCTTCGACTTGAGATACCACTGTGGATGTATGAGACATCCTCCACACTTAGATGGCAGTCACGTCACCGATCTATTTAGATCAGACCTCCGCCTGTTCGTTGGGTGTGGACCGATCCTCAGGATATCCTGTGTGTGTCAAGATAGGATCCGTCAGTTCTGTGTACAGAGCATAGGTAGTCCATATATTATTAGCAGTCTGTTAAATCTGTGGCCACAGTATACATCGGAAGTAAGTTCCGAGTGTTATTTAGAGATTGCTAATAGATACGTCGACGAGATAATACCTATAGAGATTTGACGTTTACATCTATATCTCTGGGATTATCTGGATACCTGTGACGGAGGGATTATACGTATGCAATGACCTCGACCTGTATGATTCAGCGAGATTATCCGTGATCGTCATAATCTACGGGTGGATAGATTATGGACACGAAATTGGATTTCGTGACGGATATACCTGAATCTAGAGAGTCTCAATAATGAAACATACTCGTAGAGCACTAGGGCAACTTTTATGAATAATGATGATTTATAAATCGTTTAAACGTTAAACGAAAAATACATGCGAACGGGCCGAACCGTCATTTCCTAATTAATGTGTATTTGTATTAATATATGATATTATTAAATACACATTAATAAATAGTCAAATAAAGGTATTTGACATATATCATCAATATATGTATTTGAGATATTTAAAGTAAATATAATACATATATTTGATATATTTGTATTTAATTAATTATTTAATTATTAATTGTTAAATGATTAATATAATTAAAATATAAATATCTCACCAAATGATAAAGTTAGGAAATGATTATAAGTGTAAATGTTTGACTTTACATTAAAGGAAAAGGTTGTCAAATTGATTTGACTTCCTTGGATATTTATTTTAAATTGTTAAAATTAAAATATTTTTTCCTTTATTTTTTGCTAAATTTCGGCCAAGACCTTAAATAAAATAAGTGTTATATTTTTAAGTTGCAATTGTTGACTTAGTTGAATAATTCATTAAAGTGTAATGATTTAGAACACAGTTGACAAGTTGTAACTTTAATGAAACAAAATATATCTAGATATTATTTCTTCACCAAATTTCGGCCAAGGCTTATTTGGAGGAGGTATATATTGTTTTGTTTCATTTTTAGGGTTTAAGAAGTTCATATAACAAATAAACATAAAAGAAAGTTGAGAGAAAAGCTTGAAGGCTAAAGAGAGAAAAGGCTTGAAGAAACTTGGATTTTGTAAGTCTTTCTTTAAAGCTTTCAACATGAAATGTTTCTAACATACTTGGCATCATTTTGTGTTGCTTTGATGTTCTCTTTCTTCTTTTATAGTTTATGTTATTGGTTTTGAACTTTGATGAAAGTGATGAGCATGTATAATGGAGAAAGCTTGTGACTAGTGTAGTTATAAGTATTCTTTTATGGTTTTGGAAACTTGTTGCCATTCTAGAGTTTTTGACCCACTCTTAAATGACCTAGATTGTTCTATAGTTGTTTCATTGTGTTGAGACTTGATTGGATGGAAGAAACATGATTGAAGTATTTGATTTAACCAATTTGGTCAAATTTGTCCAATTTGAAGAAATTGAAAAATTAGGGTTTAAGACCTTCCAAATTTGGGGCTTTTCATATATGTTGTGCATTTGGATGTGTATATGATGCATATAAAGTTTCATGTTCATTGGATTACATCTTGATGTGTTTTGATGCATGAAATGACAAAGTGCACAAATGGCACCTAATGGTGCATTCGGCCAAGGAGAAATTTGGGGATTTGGTTGCTTTTGGTGTTTTGATGTTTTGAACATGCTAAGTTCATCTTAGAAATGATTTAGAATCATTCAAAATTGATTAGATCAATTTCGGACTAAAATGGACAAAATACCATATAAGGGTAATTTGGTAATTTCACTTGAATATGATTCATTTGAAATTTTATTTCATAATTTGATTATTGGATATTAAATAAATATGTTTATTTAATTAATCCGAGAAAAAGTTTTGAAATCGGAAGATTCGATCTTCCGCCGCTTCCGCTGCGTTACCGGATATTCCCCCTAAAACCCATACAAAATGGTATCAGAGCGAGTCTGATTCTAGGCCTCCATAAATGATTAGCTTGTTTTATTCAATGTTTAATCATGTTTTCTTGACTTTATACATGCTTGTTATAATCTAATTTGATTAGATTTAGGGTGTATGACACTTAATGGAATATCCCCGCTTAATAAGGTTTTAAAGTAACTAGTATTTGGAATACTTGTTTCTTGGTCCGTCTTGTCAATACGGTTTATAAATATCTTTTCGTTGACTACATCCGAGACCGTGCCTCTGCTGTGAGGATGTAGCTGATAGAAATTATTTATGCCGAATGTATATTAGATACTAGATAAATTCAAGCGAAAGCGGAATCCTGAACGTGCCCTAGCTGTCAGGGTTACGCAAGTAACTTGAGTTTATCATTGACAAGTTTAACCTTGGTACGTCTCCTTGTGGGCCTGCCTTCGCAGCGACAACGAGAAACGGCCAGGACCGGAACCTCGGAGTCACTGGTGAGTGATTGACAATTAGTTGTCTACCTGTGAATATACGTCGGCGAGACCGTGCCTCTGCTGTGAGTCGAAATATATTCATGGGGTCTCTTCCCATTATGGAATTCGATTTAATTATTGAATTCTCGTCTTTCCGTTGGGGATTACGACATTACGTAAAAATAATGGGAGGCACTGCTAAGTTTAAAATATTCCATAACTTAGGCAGTGTATGTTATTATGGAAATTGCTGCTTGTTTGTTTCCTTATTCTATGTTTATATAGAATTAAACTTTTATTTACTGCACACATATTTTGATATGTTATCTGACTAGACTCTTGGTTGCAGTTATTCTAGAATAGGTTCTAGATACTACTAGACTAGGATATTATTAGATTAGTCTAAACCATCGGGAACTGTTGTTTGATTTTCTTAAAAAATAAAGATGGTTAATGACTTAGTTTCTAAGTCATAATAGATAATCTAGATAGATATCCCCTTTAGGATATAATACTTTAGAGACAATAGTTTCTTATGCAGTAAGAATTGACTTGAATTAGTTCATGTCTCGAGATTCTTGACTGGCATTTAGAAAGCCCTATTAGGTATTTGTTTATCTAGTAATGACATTTCTAAGCTTTAATTACCTTTAGAGGTAATGTGTTTGACACAATTTGCTAATCAGTTATTTACAATTGTTGTGAATAGTTGAATGCAAATAGTAAAGCTAAAGAAAGGAGATGCGTATATTTGTGTATAGAAAATATCGATTTTCACAATACTACAACTATAGGTATTGGATACCAGATCTCCCGTCTAGTTATTTGAAATATTGGTTAACGATTGTTTTGATATTTGATATCGGAACTTGCGACTATTGGATAGTCACTTGTTCTTTATAAACAATTGTTACATATTTTATAATAACTAGTAGTGTCATTGACATAGAGATAAACATTAAAAAAATTATTCGGTAAAGTAAATAATTTAGAACGGTGCTTTATGAATTTAATCACTTAAGCATTGGATGCTTATTCCTATGGTAAATGATGGTTTGATACTAGATCACACTACACATCCTTATCCATTTAATGAATATTGTATTCAGGAAAGTGATTAAGATCTCGTTTAACCAATGATTGTCATTGGACCACCAAATTTATTTAACTGATACATTGGATGTATGTAGTTTTATAAATAATAATTGCTTAAGGTAGTTTTCTTTATTTCGTAACTTAGTTGATGAATTGTCATAACTTAGTTACGTGTTTCTGAAGGAACACATATTGAAAGTCTTGAAAGTATCAAGTACTTTCAATCCGTTCTGATGAAACGTAGATTGAACATTTTTGACTTGTTCAAATATATTCAATCTAAAGGTTTTAGAGAATTCTATCCTCAAAATTCATAACATGTCTTTGAACTGTTCAAAGATCTTTGATACGATCAAACGTATGAATTTAAAGCAATTAGTTCTAAGGTTATTTAGTGAATATGATTCATATTCAATATTGTTCTTCACGATTCCATCTTGATGGAATTGAGTAGTGGGAGCAATCGAATCTTATATGATTTGATTCGTTTGATATTGAATGTTACCGAATTAGTTTCAATACTCTTGGGGTTATACTCCAGTAACACTAATTCATCTCTTTAATTAATGTTCCATTATTTTCTACAGTTGCATATATGATATGTATAGGTAGAAAATTTGAATCTTGAAAAGTTTGAGATTTCAATCTTTCTTTTATATAATAGTTATATAATGGAAATTACTTACACCTCGGAGGTATAAGTAAAAGTTTATCGTTTATTCTGTTTAATAGAATATTGTATTCTATTTAATAGAATATCTTTCCTACGATTCTAAGTAATAAAATCGTTTTATTACTTGATGTGTAACATCAGATGTTAACTATTGTAGAAAAGACTTGACTTATTGAAGTCAAATGTGAGAATGATAAATTATAAATGGAACTACGTAATTAATAAGATGAAACAACCCTTATACATCTTCCGTGCAAGTCCAATAGGATAACAGAATCATTCACGAGTATTTGATACTTAATGGTTCCGTTGTTTTCTTATTGAAGAAAAATTATCCTATGACTTTTAATGGAAGCGATATTTGATATCGATTCTGGAAGTTCACCATTGAACCTTAGATCTAAGATTGTTCATAGCTTACTATGATCAAGTTTTGAACTTGATTACGCTTTCATTATGAATTAGTTCATGATATGTGCTAATTGTTTGCACACGGAAAGCAATGTGAGCTTATTAAAGGTTTGACCTTTATAGTATGACAGTGAGAAACGTTATACTAGCAATCTATTGTAGATTCTGAGAAAACTTATCTCTAGTCACACTAATTGAACAATTAAAGATATATTGGTTAATGTTGATAATAAACTGTATATTTTAGCTAAAGAATGCAAAGTGGCGTTTTTGGATGACTTATTCGAATAAGAGATCATTTGTGATTTCCTTGTTTGAAGAGTTCATTCTGAAATGGCCCTAGAGTTTGTGTTCTGCTGAGATCGCAGTTTAGTGTGCTAACTTACAGAGCCTATTGTAGACTCGGATAAGTCTTCCAGAAATCTGTGTTCTCTATTTTTGATATCGTCAGATTGTCTGATCTTGTCAAAGTATAGAGAATACATATGTGATTAGAAGGGTTAGTGGGAGCGTACATATTAGTTCTAGTGTTATATATCTTAACGACATTATCATTATTATAGTAATAATGAGATGTTTGTAGGTAAAAATTACCTAAGTCTTATTACTCCGTGAAAGCAGTGGGAGTTGTCTCTGTTATATTGATATAAAGTTTTATATATGATATGAAACTAGGAGACTTGTGAGATACTCCTATTAGTCGTACATTAGATATGATCTAATGAAGGACATAACAAGGCTATCTGTATGACAGTTAGTATAACTGTTCGACAGTTATTGTATGTCTTATACATAGTATTCATCTTTCATAAAGGATGATTCCTTTTTCGAAAGAGATATTGATTAGAATGTCTAAACAATATTATGTATCATTTGATGATGACATAGTGAATACTTTATAATGCGATTATCGATGTCGATTTAATCGTAATTGTTACGAGTTATTTTGACATATTATAGACCATATGATGGATCTTGAAACACGTTCTTTGTGATCTTTGAGATATTAAGAACGAGTTTCTAATTCATGGAGAATATAGTCTGCAACCATTAGGGTCATATTAGTTTTGAGACTAATTATGACGTTAGACAGTCTACGTCATAAAGAGTCACAAAAGATGCAGTGGGAGTGTCACGAAGGATTCTACTATTAGTGGAATCAAATGCAACTTTTGAAGTATTGACTTATGAAGTTGCATAGTGATTTTTTAAATTAGAAGTTTTTGAATTGTTATTGTGCTTGCGGTTGTCTTCATAGTATTTTGGATTTGATCCTTAAATACTTGGACAACTCAGTAGCTGTAGCACAATACTGATGTAGCATCAGAGTCATATTAATGTATAATCTAGATTCTACAAAATATGAATGATGCTGACTATGGGAAACGATGGAGTTTGTTTGACAAACTCAATATGTCATAGCGGACTTGTTTTTGTTGCCTACCTCTTAAGTACTGGGTGAGCTTTTGAGGACCATGTGCATACGATGCACATTGAGACGTGTATATGATACCGTGGATTGGCACTAGAGCAAGTGGGAGAAATTGTTGGGGTTGGTGCTCAGAGCGCCAATCCGGACCGTATTTATGTATGATTCATGAATACGAACATCCCCTTATTCCATAATACTACTTACTTGGTGGTTGCACCTCTTGTTTTTTATACGTATTCGATCTGATTACGATTAGATTGAAACTAAATGTGGTTTAGTGATATGTATATATTAGACAAAGACCCGATAATATATAATGCAAGTACACAGTTACAAAGTTAGTTTGTAATTGACATTGGGAAGTGTTATTGCTAAAGATATTATCATCACATAAAGTTCCTGGTCAAGATTCACTAACACGGGTCGGTTAGTCAAATCTGTTGAGACCAGTACATGTCGTATATCGAGACTTGGTCCGATGGTTTATCCCAATGAACCATGAGTCTAGGGAGACTCAATAGACGTGTAGGTGTTTATAGTGTATAAACACTGAACGGCTCACCGAAGATTCTTAATGGATGGTACGCCAACGTCAATAAGAATCTTCTCGGGTTGAGTAGCATAGTGGTCCTTCGACTTGAGATACCACTGTGGATGTATGAGACATCCTCCACACTTAGATGGCAGTCACGTCACCGATCTATTTAGATCAGACCTCCGCCTGTTCGTTGGGTGTGGACGATCCTCAGGATATCCTGTGTGTGTCAAGATAGGATCCGTCAGTTCTGTGTACAGAGCATAGGTAGTCCATATATTATTAGCAGTCTGTTAAATCTGTGGCCACAGTATACATCGGAAGTAAGTTCCGAGTGTTATTTAGAGATTGCTAATAGATACGTCGACGAGATAATACCTATAGAGATTTGACGTTTACATCTATATCTCTGGGATTATCTGGATACCTGTGACGGAGGGATTATACGTATGCAATGACCTCGACCTGTATGATTCAGCGAGATTATCCGTGATCGTCATAATCTACGGGTGGATAGATTATGGACACGAAATTGGATTTCGTGACGGATATACCTGAATCTAGAGAGTCTCAATAATGAAACATACTCGTAGAGCACTAGGGCAACTTTTATGAATAATGATGATTATTTATAAATCGTTTAAACGTTAAACGAAAGATACATGCGAACGGGCCGAACCGTCATTTCCTAATTAATGTGTATTTGTATTAATATATGATATTATTAAATACACATTAATAAATAGTCAAATAAAGGTATTTGACATATATCATCAATATATGTATTTGAGATATTTAAAGTAAATATAATACATATATTTGATATATTTGTATTTAATTAATTATTTAATTATTTAATTGTTAAATGATTAATATAATTAAAATATAAATATCTCACCAAATGATAAAGTTAGGAAATGATTATAAGTGTAAATGTTTGACTTTACATTAAAGGAAAAGGTTGTCAAATTGAATTTGACTTCCTTGGATATTTATTTTAAATTGTTAAAATTAAAATATTTTTTCCTTTATTTTTTGCTAAATTTCGGCCAAGACCTTAAATAAATATAAGTGTTATATTTTTAAGTTGCAATTGTTGACTTAGTTGAATAATTCATTAAAGTGTAATGATTTAGAAAACAAGTTGACAAGTTGTAACTTTAATGAAACAAAATAATATCTAGATATTATTTCTTCACCAAATTTCGGCCAAGGCTTATTTGGAGGAGGTATATATGTTTTGTTTCATTTTTAGGGTTTAAGAAGTTCATATACACAAAATAAACATAAAAGAAGTTGAGAGAAAAGCTTGAAGGCTAAAGGAGAAAAGGCTTGAAAACTTGGATTTTGTAAGTCTTTCTTTAAAGCTTTCAACATGGAAATTGTTTCTAACATACTTGGCATCATTTTGTGTTGCTTTGATGTCTTCTTCTTTTATAGTTTATGTTTATTTGGTTTTGAACTTTGATGAAAGTGATGAGCATGTATAATGGAGAAAGCTTGTGACTAGTGTAGTTATAAGTATTCTTTTATGGTTTTGGAAACCTTGTTGCCATTCTAGAGTTTTTGACCCACTCTTAAATGACCTAGAATTGTTCTATAGTTGTTTCATTGTGTTGAGACTTGAATGGATGGAAGAAACATGATTGAAGTATTAGATTTAACCAATTTGGTCAAATTTGTCCAATTTGAAGAAATTGAAAAATTAGGGTTTAAGACCTGTCCAAATTTGGGGCTTTTCATATATGTTGTGCATTTGGATGTGTATATGATGCATATAAAGTTTCATGTTCATTGGATTACATCTTGATGTGTTTTGATGCATGAAATGACAAAGTGCACAAATGGCACCCTAATGGTGCATTCGGCCAAAGTGAGAAAATTTGGGGATTTGGTTGCTTTTGGTGTTTTGATGTTTTGAACATGCTAAGTTCATCTTAGAAATGATTTAGAATCATTCAAAATTGATTAGATCAATTTCGGACTAAAATGGACAAAATACCATATAAGGGTAATTTGGTAAATTCACTTGAATATGATTCATTTGAAATTTTATTTCATAATTTGATTATTGGAATATTAAATAAATATGTTTATTTAATTAATCCGAGAAAAAGTTTTGAAATCGGAAGATTCGATCTCCGCCGCTTCCGCTGCGTTACCGGATATTCCCCCTAAAACCCCTACAGAAATAAGAGTTCAAGTGATGATATATGGATAAGAATAATATAAAGTGAAGATTTGTTTCATTAGAAGACGGCGTCGTACAGAAATCAGTTACGCGATTTTTATTACACGCGTAAAGTTTACAGTTTTGTTCATGGAAATAGAAAACGAACTCCATTGAGTTGATTCTTAATCATCGACTTTTTTTTCCGAGACGAACAACTTTCACGTTGAACACTTTTCGAAAATCACGTCGGAAGGGCTTCAAAATCATAGATTTTCGAAAAAAACCCTTATAAGGGGGCATTTTACTAATTTATGAGTGATGATATTTTGTATTATTATTATTATTTTTATTATTATTATTATTATTATTATTATTATTATTATTATTACTCATTTAACAAAATAAAAACAGAAAAAGAAAAAGAAATGCAAAAAAATCGAAATGAAAGAGAAGAAAGAGAGAGAGACGCGTGAAGGAGAAGAAGGTGGTGCCGGCGGCAATCTGGACGGAGTTACGGCGGCGCACGGTGGGGTTAGGATCGTCTGGCGAAGGGGGACAAGCCAATGGCCGACGATCGGCCAAACAGCGCCGGTGGCGGCGAGAAAGAGGAGAAAACAGTGGCGTTCGAGGGTATCACGGTTCCGGCTCGTCGCTCTATTTCACGGCCCGAGGAACCTGAAAAATCGAAGCCCTCGATGAGTACTATGTGTTGGGAAATTCTAAGGTCCCGAGGATCGATTATAAAGCAAGAAACAAATGAGAATACATCAAGGAGTTGCGGAATACTCACAATGATCGGTTGAGCGATGCGAGTGACAACAAAAATTCTTTTTCTGCCCTTTGAGAAGCTCACGGCAGTCCACTGAAATTGTCCAATTTTCGGCAATGGTGATCCATGAAAGCTCCAAGCTTTGTGATGAAATTCCATGCCCACAGGTGGGTTTCCCGATCACCTTCGCAAGACTCTAAAGCGTGCTATCACTCGGTAATTTTGTCGTAAAATCAGCTAGCTTCTCATTTATTTTTCGGTCAAACCATAAAATTTTTGAGAAGAAAAATGGCCTAATGGCCGAGAGAGAAGAAGAGGAAATTTTGGCAAAAGAGAGAGTGAATGTGTTGTTATGGAAAAAGTGTATCTAATACCAATTTTGAATTTCCAAAATTCATTTTAATTGATTTTCCAAAAAAATTGGCTTTCAAAATTCAAATAATAAAAGCCATGCCAACTTCCATCAACTATTCACATCACTATTTACATCAATCAATCAATCAAGTGACAAGTTGTCACATCACTCAAAGTGACTAATGATTTGACGCTTGATGCGACTAGCGATTTGACGCTTGATGTGACTTGTGTGCCGCACTCGAATTCAAAATGCGAATGCGCTCGCAAACACTTTCGGGCTCGGGTTCGCTAATTCCAAATTAACGAATTTTCCGTTGCGACGCAATTAAATGATTATGCCTAGCGAAATCACTATTCACGTCGCTAATGAATTAATTCTAAATTAACTCGTTCGCTCGAATTAAAATCTAATTTTAATTCCGCGTCGAAATCTAATTTCGTATAATATATTGAATATATTATTTTAATCGATTAATTCCAAATTAATCGTTATCTCTCTTTAAATGATATATTATCCCAGATAAAATATCTCCGCAATTAATCCCAGATTAATTTTCTCTCTCTTCAAATTAATCCGAGATTAATCAAGTGCGAGTCATACGTCATCAGTGAATCTTCGGGAAGCGACCATGAGATCCTCGGATATGTTGGCAGTAAATACGGTCGTCGGACTATCCGAACACGTAAGTACCTAGTACTACGTTTGTACCGATTTACAAGATAAGGTTGGCTTCTAGCAAAGCGCCATGCCTACCCAATTCTCCAGAAACATCCTTACAGGAATATAGAGATCTATATCAGACGTAGTATAGGTAGTATTGCGTATTTCGATCCAGTATCGGATGTCACGTGCTAGGCCTGGGGCTGGAATTATGTCTGCCCCGTACGAAGCACATATCGGATCTCTGGTTACTAGTCTCTATAATCGGATAAACATGACCTTGTCATTTTATCCCGATAACTGCATTACATAAGAGAACCAGTACCGTATCCTACGTGACCATCATCTCCATATGACTGGAGTGATACTTTCGTCTTGACATCACACCCAACTCACTACGATTCTCAATATACCCAGCAGAGGCGTACACAGAACCTGTTAAAGCCCTGGACGACCAAAACCAAAGTATATTGATTGTCGCAAGTATTAGCGGTGCAAGTCTCAGGTTAAGACCAAATACACCTACCCTGATTTCGGACTACCATAGACACACAGTCATACTACCAATGGAATTCCGAGGGGGTCTATCCAGAGCGAAGCTGTTTCCCGTACCATCGGTTAAATACAACCTCCTATTACACTTGCATGAGTATCCTATACCCAAATATATGAGAACTATGCCGTTATGGCCCTCACAACGCGCACAAGTGTAATACTAGTATTTTACGCATTTATCGATGTCCAATCTCGATAATACTCTGACTAGAGATATTTAATGATTTTACCTTGGTGGATTGATACTGTCTCATATCATCTCAATCTAGGCACTAATCATAAGGACCTCCTATCATTTATACATCTAGGTGATCTAATCACAAATGATAAGAGAGCAATCTCCTTTGTCACATAGTTAATTTGTACAACAACACCACGATCTGTACAAATAGTGACGATATGGGTCATAACTGTCCAACACTACGAGCATATATAGTCTATTTCACCGAACAGCGACCGGTTACAAGCAAAACAAGGAGGGAACACACATGTGAATAGTAAAACCCAGATGATTAGTAGCTCTGATCGAAATTCCAACGAAACCAGCACGTTCGTATGGCCGTTGGGAGTCCGTATATGCCCTCTGAATTTTGGTACGACTCTCCGTTAAAAAGGCGTTATTTTAAAGTTTACCGTTATATATTCGGATACTTCCAGTAGTTCTGTAGTGTAGCGAATTGACATGAAATGAATTGGATGTGATATAATATGTTAAAATGATGCATGAGGAAGAATCCGGGCGGAAACATAATAAATTAGATCGAACCGGTAGAATTAGCGAGTTTCCGATAAAACAGAGTTTCTCGCGCGACTATGGTCTAATGACCGTGATAATGAACATGACCTAATTATGATAGTACGAAGATAATTAAATAGTTCCGGATACGTTTGGAGGGTTCGAGACCCTTCCGTAGCGTTTGCGGAAATGTTTCCGTAAGATTTGCCACAAACATGTAAAATGAGAATCTAAGTCTTCGAGTTAGTTTAGTGTAACATCCCGCCAGAGCCAGGATGTTACCGAAAGGAGACGAGCTAATTCTCCATCCATAAGCCTTTGATTCTGACGAAATTTCAGCATGATGTATGCAGAACATCATGTAACCTGCTATTCATTTCAAATCATATGCAATCATCATCTAGGCCTGAGGCCTAATCTCAATGAACAAAAGTAAATCACTTGGCCTCCGGCCAGAACTCAAAATAAAACTATACTAATACATAACTATTACATATGAGATACAAATGCACATACAAATACAAATGGCCGTGAGGACCCATAACTTGACCTAGGACTCAAAGACTCTCTTGACTGTAATTGGGGTGATCAACTGTCTTCAAAGTCTTCACTGAAATCCTGCTGGCTCAATAGGACTGCTACTGACCTGATAAACTAACAAATTGTTATGGTGTGAGTCACAATGACTCAGTAAGTAACCATGCTCATAACTTGAACGTCGATCACACACAAAGTCTGAATTCCATTTCTGAATTAACCTGAGTTGTCTATATGTCCATGCAACTACGTATTAAGTCTGAGCTAAATTTCTAGGTCTTGTCCATTTACAAACATATTACTTGTTACTAATCTTTTTATCGATTACTCATACACTTTAAATTTTGTTTATCATTTATAGTTTAAACATCTTAATATAGATACACATATGCATCAAGTTTCCATATCACTGTCAACCATGTCATTTTCTAAAACTCCTTTTACTCTGATCACACATATCTCATGTCTTGTTTACTAGTTATATTTTCATACATTCATAATATATGTGTCAAGTCTATATAGCATTAACAGCCTTATCAAAACCCATCACGCTTTTGCTGCGCAACTCAACTATCTTTCTACTTTCCTATTCATTCTTTGCCAGTTTGGTTTGGACACTTAATATAGTTATCTTTCTTTTATTTCATTGAAATATCATCAAATCGGTAATATAAAATATTATTTCTATTCACATACTATTATCAACCACGTACTCATGTATATAAAATCATGTTATCATACATCAATGCTTTCTAAAATACTCATTATATGTAGGCATACAATACATATAAACATCAGTCATATACTTATATGAATGTGATCACGCTATCATGCCTTAACATCAACTATATGCATCTCAGATGTTTTCTAGAGCATATGACCTTTATACCCATCTTGTGAATCATACTCTACACAATATGCCCTGCTTTTATGAACTATTACTTTAAAATCTTTTCTGAAACACTTACACATGAATATACTAATGCTATTATGCATAATTATCAACAATATCCATTTCCAAATGATCTCCAAAATGTATGATTCATATACATGACTTGTAAACTATAATCTGCTTTAACATGTTATGCTTTCTATAAAATACTTCTTAAAAAAACTTTTTCTGCAAAAAAAAAAAACTATTCTCTGAAAACTCTTTTCTGAAACTCTGTCTGAAAATCTTTTTATAAAACTAGGCTTGCTAAAAACATGTTTTAAATCTCTAGTTTCTGGAAACTATTTCCTCCTTATTCTCGTCGATTTCGGCGCTGTTTGGCCGATCGTCGGCCACTGGCTTGTCCCTCTTCGCCAGACGAAGCTGTCGGTGGTGGTCCGCCGGCGTGAGGTTGGTCGGAGGCCACCAGCGTGAAGCTTTTTCCTCTCTCTACCTTCGCGACCCTCTCTGTATTTTTCTTCTATCTTTTCGTTTTTTTTTGTAATTGAAAAATCAGTAATAAAAATATCACTCTTCCAAAATTACCAATTTACCCCCACTTGAAAGGGTATTTTCGAAAATCATCAATTATGAAGCATTTACAGCATGATTTTCGAAAAGTGCTCAGCGTGAAAGTTATTTGTCTCAAAAAAACGAGTTTGATGGTTCAAGAATCAATGCAATCAGAATTCATTTGCTATTTCCGTGACCGAAACCACAAACTTTACGCGTGTAATAAAAACCGTGTAACTGATTTCTTTGAGAAGACACATCTTCTAACGCGAAAAATCTTCACTTTATAATATTCCAACCCATATGACATCGCTTGAACTTTTATTCCTTATTATCTTCATGTTCCAAGATTATAGCTTCAGTCCGGGAACCTTCCAGACCTGTCCCGAAAATCTGGGATGTTACATTTGGAATATAAAAGGAAGATATATTAGAGTAATGAAGTTTGAGTGGTAGAATCAGAGAGGATTCGTGTATTCCGGAAGGTTCCGGAAGTTTATTATAGATGAGTTGAAAGTTCAGAAAATAGCGGTTGTGACCTTGTGTTGTTATTTGTTTTGACAGATCAGAGCAGGATTATGAGTGTTCACCTAGCAAGGTAAGTAATCCATGTGATGATTACTTGTGACGTGTTATGTCTGAATTTAGATAATGAAGAAATTTTATAAGTATACGTATAACCATAAAACATGAAGAGTATATATATATATATATATATGTGTATAAGCAAGTAAGATACTAGTAAGCCTAAGATTGAAAAGTAAAAGAATAATAAAGTATATTTGTATACATAGAAAAGTAAAATCATGTATGAGTAAATGGGCATGTAAGTAAGTAGAAACAAGTATGTATGTTAGTATGTATGCATTTGTGTAAGTATGAAATATGGAGATTGGAGTAATAACATGTAAAGAACATATTGCAGAAGTTAGCAAGATTAAATAAAAACATGATATGATGAGGTACGAAATGTTTATTTGGAAATGTTTATAGTTTATGGATGTGAAGTGTGGTATGTAAGTGAACTCGGTTGTTGCATGAAAGCATGAAAAGAGTAGAATTCACATGTCATTAGTTTATAGGTATGCATGAACATAAGCATATAAAGGTATTGACATCATGAAGATAAGTATATAATAAAGCATGGCAGTGGTAAGTGGAAGCATAAGAAATCTATATGCATGTTTGTGTGTTATTATTTTCAGAAATTGAATTAAAGTTAAGAAAGATTCTGAAATTCAAATTATTTTAAGGGAAAAGTTTTAAGTGTTTTTCTTTTTAAAGATAAGTATTTCAGAAAATGTTCTTTAACAGTTTTGAGATACAGAATATGGTTTTATATTTTCGGGGCATGAGGTAAAATCTCACCCCGGTATGTAACTTGAGATACAGTTGGAATTGACGGATACAGAGAACATGTGCACATGTAGGGCCAGGATGGCGGCTTAGGATCGTGTACCTAGTCCCTAGTCTAGAGCTTGGGCGGTAGCATTGATCCACACCCCTAGTTCAAGTGGTGGTTACGCCTAGTTGAGTCGTTGTCCTGGGCGTGGTTACATCTAGTCGAGTCGTTGTCCTGGGTGTAGAGCTCTACGTTGCAGTTGAGTCGTTGTCCTGGACGTATGGCACCACCAGTTTTCAGAGATGTCGTAGTTGAGTATTTTTCTTGGGCATCGAGTATCACCAGTTTCAGAGATGCCCAGTTGAGTTATGGTCATGGGCATAGAGTACACCCAGTTGAGTTATGGCCCTGGGTGTAGAGAGACGTCCAGTTGAGTTATGGTCCTGGACCTAGAGCAGTTTTCAGTATTCATAGTTCAGTATACAAATTTCAGATTTTCAGTATATGTTTTTAGAAACCATATTTCACTAATCAGTTTTCAGAAAACATAAAACAGATTTTAGAGACTGTTTCCAAAAACCATAGACTTAAGCATGTTTTTAGAAAAACTAGTTTTATAAAGAGGTTTTCAGATAGAGTTTCATAAAGGAGTCTTCCGAAAATAGTTCTCCAGAAAAGGTTTTCAGAAAGTATCTTCTAAATAATATCCATGTTAAAGTTGAAAAATAGTTTACAAGTTATGCATATAAATCATACATTATGGTTATCATTTAAAAACATATAGTTGGCATTAATACATGATGACATGTCTGCATCAGTATGCATATATGGTTAATTTTGTGTGTAGCATGTACATATAGAAGTAACATTTTGTAAAGTACGAGTACATAGCAGCATGATCTTATTTAAATATATATGTATCAATGATGATTGTTTGAGTTGTATGCTTACTTAGAAAGAACATATTGTAACAATGATAGAACATGATGAAATGATAACATATGCATGTATGTATGGTTAGTGATAGTAGATTAAATGTTTGACATGAATAATATTTTAGTATGTTTGATTTGATGACATTTCAAAATAGTGAAAGATAGAAAGTTATAATAAATACCTGAACCAGATTAGTAAAGAGTATATAAAATAAGTAGAAATTAGAGTAGCACAGCAAAAGCATGATGGGTCTTAATATGTTAGTGACATAGGAATTTAATATAATATATATTATATATATATAGATGTTTGATAATGTAAATAGCACCAGAAGTTAGTATGTGGTGATCAGTTAAAGGTACAGTAACAAAGTAATATGTTTGTGAAATGATTAAGAAATAGATAATTAATTCAGACTTTATAAATATTTGCATGGTCATATAGACAACTCAGATTAACACAGAAACGAAATTCAGACTTTGTGTGTGTTTGATGCTCAAGTTATGAGCATGGTTACTTACTGAGTCTTATGACTCACACCACAATAGTTTGTTAGTTTTGCAGGTCAGTAGCAGTCATACTGAGCCATCAGGATTTCAGTGAAGACTTTGAAGACAGTGGATCACCCCAATTGCAGTCAAAAGAGTCTTTGAATCCTTGGTCGAGTTATGGGTCATCACGACCCCTTGTATTTGTATTTTCTTTTGTATCTTATAAGTATGTGTTATGTAATAGTAGAGTTTTATTTTGAGTTCTGGCCGGAGGCCAAGTATTTACATTTTGATCATTGAGTTCTGGCCTGAGGCCAAGTTGATGGTTGCATATGTTGAGTTTGCATGAGCATGTTGTCTCAAGGTGCTGGCTATAAGCCAGGTTTCATGATGTTCTGCATACATCATGCCGAAATTTTGTTAGAATCAGAGGCTTATGAAGGTAGGATTTGCCTATCTCTTGCCGGTAACATCCTGGCTTAGGCGGGATGTTACAAAGTTGGTATCATAGCATGGTTTAATAGTCAGAGTCAGTAGCATGGTCTAGAAGACAGTGATTGCAACTGTGGGGATCCGGCTGTTAGAGATTGTCTTCAGTTTTGTAAGGACCACGTAGGTCTTTGTATGTACTTTTTATGATAGTTTGATATGATTTGATTTTTATTATTCAGTTCCTTGCTTGCTTGAATATGAGACCAAGGGTGATTCAATTGATGTGCATATATTAACTATCTCCGTATGGGAGGAGATTAAATTAAGTAAGTACTTTTGCGGCCTTTTTAGATCAAAGAACTCGCATAAATTAGATAGTATCAATATATGTCCCTTGTGAGGCCAGATGATTAGAGATAAGAACCAGAACAGTACTGCTAGAGATAAGAACCAGATCAGTATAGTCAGAGATGAGAATCAGTCCAGTATAGTCAGTTTAAAGCCGTAGATGAGCTGTTAAGAATCCTAGCATATAGATAGTGATTAGTTAATAGTTGGGACAAAGAAGTTATATCAGTTGAGTTTAGAGTAAGGATAGTTACCGCAAATACGACCAGGTTTGAATCAGCAGTTATAAGGGAGAAGAAATTTTGAGGACGAAATTTTTATAAGGAGGGGTGAATGTAACATCCCAGATTTTCGAGACAGGTCTGGATGGTTCCCGAACTGAAGTTATAGTCTCGGAACAGATGATTGTAAGGAATAAAAGTTCAAGTGATGATATATAGATCAGAATAATATAAAGTGAAGATTCGTTACATTAGAAGACGCGACGTCCCAGAAATCAGTTACGGGATTTTTATTACACGGGTAAAGTTTGCGGTTTTTGTCCCTGAAATAGGAAACGAACTCCGATTGAGTTGATTCTTGAATCATCGGACTTGTTTTTCCGAGACGAACAACTTTCGCGTTGAACACTTTTCGAAAATCACGCGGGAAGGGCTTCAAAATCATAGATTTCTAAAAATACCGTTATTAGCGGGGGCATTTTGGTAATTTATGGGTGAATGATATTTTGTATTATTATTACTATTATTATTATTATATGTTGGGGTTGGTGCTCAGAGCGCCAATCCGGACCGTATTTATGTTTGATTCATGAATACGAACATCCCTTTTCCATAATATTACTTATTTATGGTTGCACTCTCTTGTTTTTATATACGTATTCGATCTGATTACGATTAGATTGAAACAAAATGTTGTTTAGTGATATGTATATATTAGACAAAGGCCCGATAATATATAATGGAGTACACAGTTACAAAGGGAGTTTGTAATTGACATTGGGAAATGTCATTGCTAAATGTATATTATCAAATATTGTTTCTGGTCAAGATTTACTAACACGGGTCGGTTAGTTAAATCCGTTGAGACGAGTACATATCGTATATCGTGACTTGGTCCGATGGTTTATTCCAATGAACCATGAGTCTAGTGAGACTCGTATAGACGTGTAGGTGTTTATAGTGGATAAACACTGAACGACTCACCGAATATTCTTAATGGATGGTACACCAACGTCAATAAGAATCTTCACGGGTTGAGTAGCATAGTGGTCCTTCGACTTGAGATACCACAGTGGATGTATGAGACATCCTCCACACTTAGATGACAGTCACGTCACCGATCTATTTAGATGAGACCTCCGCTTGTTCGTTGGGTATGGACCGATCCTCAGGATATCCTGTGTGTATCAAGATAGGATCCGTCAGTTCTGTGTACAGAGCATAGGTAGTCCATATATAATTAGCAGTCTGTTAAATCTGTGGCCACAGTATACTTCGGAAGTAAGTTCCGAGTGTTATTTAAAGATTGCTAATAGATACGTCGATGAGATAATACCTATAGAGATTTGACGTTTACATCTATATCTATGGGATTATCTGGATACCTGTGACGGAGGGATTATACGTATGCAATGACCTCGACCTGTATGATTCAGCTAGTTTATCTGTGATCATCATAATTTACGGGTGGATAAATTATGGACACGAAATTGGATTTCTTGACAGATATACCTGAATCTAGAGAGTCTCAATAATGAAACATACTCGTAGAGCACTAGGGCAACTTTTATGAATAATGATGATTATTTATAAATCATTTAAACGTTAAACAAAAAAAAAATACATGCGAACGGGCTGAATCGTCATTTCCTAATTAACGTGTATTTGTATTTAATATATGATATAATTAAATACACATTAATAAATTGTCAAATAAAGGTATTTGACATATATCATTAATATATATTTGAGATATTTAAAGTAAATATAATACAAATATTTGAGATATTTGTATTTAATTAATTATTTAATTGTTAATGATTAATATAATAAAATATAAATAGCTCACCAAATGATAAAGTTAGGAATTATTATAAGTGTAAAATTTGACTTTACATTAAAGGAAAAGGTTGTCAAATTGAATTTGACTTCCTTGGATATTTGTTTTAATTGTTAAAATTGAAATATCTTTTTCCTTCAATTTTTTGCCAAATTCGACCATGACCTTAATGAATATAAGAGTTATATTTTTCTTTTTTGCCATTGTTGACTTTGTTAGAAATATCATTAAAGTGTTTTTGATATTTTAACAAGTTGGTAACATGAAATTGAAATGAAATGAAACTAGTGTAACTTGCATTTGCCTTAGGCCAAATTCGGCCAAGGCTTACTTTTAGGCAAGTATATATTGTTTCATTTATTTTAGGGTTAAGGAACCTTTTCACTTTATCAAAACTCCATTAAAACAAGGCAAAGAAGGTAGAGAGAAAAAAAGAAGAAAAACAAGGAAAAGCTTGGAATTTGGTAAGTATTTCCAACCTTCCATTAGAGAGTAATTTGTTCCTCTTGTTGTGGGAAACATCTTGTGATGTGCTTGAGTTTTTCTATTCTTTATTATTTGTACTTTTGATGGATAAAAGTTTGATGAAGGTGATATGCATGTATGATGTTGGAAGTTTATTACTAGTGTAGTAATAAGCATTCTTTAGGTTTTAGAACCTTGTTGCCATTCTAGAGTTATTGACCCACTCTTAAATGACCTATAATTGTTCCATAGTTGTTTCATTGTGTTGAGACTTGATTTTGATGGAAGAAACATGATTGAAGTATTGGATTTAACCAATTTGGTCTAATTTGTCCAATTTGAAGAAATTGAAAAATTAGGGTTTAAGACCACTTCCAAATTTGGGGTTTTTCATTTATATGATGTATTAGGATGTGTATATGATGCATATAAAGTTTCATGTTGATTGGATTTCATTTGGATGTGTCTTGAAGCATGGAAGTGCAAAATGCACACTTTGGCCACCTATTGAGGCTCTCGGCCAAGTGTAGCATTTTTTGGATTTTTGTTGCTCTTGGTGTTTTGACATTTGGGACATGTTAGCTTCATCTTAGAAATGATTTAGAATCATTCAAAATTGATTTGATCAATTTCGGACTAAAATGAACAAAATACCAAGTGTAGGGCAATTCGGTAAATTCACATAAATTTGATTTATTAAATTTTATTTCATAATTTTATTATTGGGTAATTAAATAAATATGTTTATTTAATTAATCCGAGAAAAATTTTTGAAATCGGAAATTTGATTTTCCACCGTTTCCGCTGTTCCGCTGCGTTACCGGATTAGCCCCTAAAACCCCTACAAAATGGTATCAGAGCGAGTCTGATTCTAGGCCTCCATAAAATGATTAGCTTGTTTTATTCAATGTTTAATCAGGTTTTCTTGACTTAGTACATGCTTGTTATAATCTAATTTGATTAGATTTAGGGTGTATGACACTTAATGGAATATCCCCGCTTAATAAGGTTTTTAAAGTAACTAGTTTGGAATATGGTTTCTTGGTCTGTCTTGTCAATACGATTTATAAATATTTTTCCGTGACTACATCCGAGACGTGCCTCTGCTGTGAGGGTGTAGCCGATAAAGATTTATTTATGCCGGATGTATATTAGATACTAGATAAATTCAAGCGAAAGCGGAATCCTGAACGTGCCCTAGCTGTCAGGGTTACGCAAGTAACTTGAGTATATCATTGACAAGTTTAACCTTGGTATGTCTCCTTGTGGGCCTGCCTTAGCAGCGACAATGAGAAACGACCAGGACCGGAACCTCGGAATCACTAGTGAGTGATTGACAATGAGTTTCTACCTGTGAATATATGTAGGCGAGACCGTGCCTCTGCTGTGAGTCGAAATATATTCATGGGGTCCACTTCCCATTATGGAATTCGATTTAAATATTGAATTCTCATTTTTCTGTGGGGATTACGGTATTACGTAAAATAGTGGGAGGCACTGCTAAGTTTAAAATTCCTTAACTTAGGCAGTGAATATTTATTATGGAAATAGCCGCTTGTTTTTTTCCTTAATCTATATTAGATAGAATTAAACTTTTAATTCACTGCACACATATTTTGATATGTTATCTGACTTGACTCTTGGTTGTTGTAGTTATTCTAGAATAGGTTCTAGATACTATTAGACTATGATATTGTTAGATTGGTCTAAAACCATCAGGAACTTTTGTTCCGATTTTCTTCAAAATCAAGATGGTTAATGACTTAGTTTCTAAGTCATGATAGATTATCTAGATAGATATCCCTTTAGGATATAATACTTTAGAGAGAATAGTTTCTTATGCAGTAAGAATTGACTTGAATTAGTTCATGTCTCGAGATTCTTGACTGGCATTAAGAAAGCCCCATTAGGTATTTGTTTATCTAGTAATGACATTTGTAACATCCCGGGTTATTTAGCATTATTGCGTAAATTTATTTTTCGCTTGAGAGACCTTGACCGAACGCGGGGTCTATTTTTGTTGATAAAAGGGAACTTCTCACGGAATTAATGATAGGTTTTCATTAAAACCAACTTAAGGGATTAAATTGAAATTATCATTAAGTGTAAATAAAACCTAGACACTTCTACACACCCACACGTGTCAACACACACATATTTTTAATACACACACAGTACACAAACAAAAAAAAAAAAGAAGAAAGAAATAGAAAGAACGAGAAATAGAATGATGGAGAGGGAGAGCGAGAGAGATCGAGGGATAGAGCCGAGAAAAGAAGATGAGAAGAAAACAGAAGTAGTGCCGAAACCAGAAAAGAAGAAAAACAGATCAGGTAGACTGAGAAAAAAAAAAGAGAAAGAGGAGAATCCGTGAACAGGTAAAGCCGAGAGAGCAGAGACAAGAGAAATAGAAGAAAGGAGAGAGAATGGAGGCCGAGTGAAGGAAGAAAGCAGAAGCAGACAGAGGCTGAACCAGAGACACGAGCGAGAGAGCTGAAGGACGATGAAGAAGGAAACAAAGCTAAGGAGTTTAAATTCAATTTCAGTAGCTTGATAGATGCATCAGAAACCAGTAAGTACTCTATGCGTGATTTCCTTGAGTTGGGTGAATAGGGTTTGCTTGATTTGAATAACAAATTCGTTTTTGAATTAAAATAATGGAAAAGGAGTATGTATTGTAAATGAAAACTGATGTTCAACCTTGAAATTGAAAGAATTAATTGAGATGGGAATTGAAAAGAGTTGGGAAAGATTAGTCAGTGAACCCTAGAATTTGGGGAAATAATAATTTTGAGTTTTAATGATATTGAGTAGTGATTTGCAGTGTTCGAAAACGCGCCGCCTAGGCGGCGCGTAGGCGCTCGGCGTGGTCCGAGCGTGGCGACTACCACCAAATCGTTGGTGGTAGTCGCGCGCTCGATTGGGCGGAGTGAAATCGGCGCCTAGGCGCCGATTTCAGCCCCAATCGGCCGACTACGCGCCGATACACGGCCGATAATCGGCCGTGTATCGGCGTTAATTTTTTTCTTTGAATGGGCCATAAACGACGACGTTTTGGGGGGGGTCTTGTGACCCCCCAAAACGTCGTCGTTTGGGGGGTTAAAAGACCCCCCAAAACGACCCCCAAACGACGACGTTTTGGGGAGTCAGAAGACCCCCCAAAACGTCGACGTTTTGGGGATGTTTATAATTAAAAAAAAAACCTAAATTGCTCATTTGTTACGGCTTCTCTGCATTACTTCTCTTCTCTCAGGCTCTCAACTTACGGCTTCTCTTTATTTCTTCTTCTTTAATTTTTCATCACATCCAATTTGGGAAAACTAAGGTAAACTTATTATTTTATTTTTGTTTCCAACTTCATTTAATTGAAAATTAGTTATTTGAGCAATTTTTGAGTATTTTGAGTATTATTTTAAGGTAAAAAAAACCTAAAGTCTATGATTCTGAGTATTTTTTTTTAGAAAGTCCAAGTTTGAGATTGAATTAGGTTTTAATTTGTTACAGTATGAGGAGATTTAAGGGAAAGTAGAGTTCTGAGTAATTTGTTAGGTTTGAATTAGGTTTTTTTAGAAAGTCCAAGTTTGAGATTGAATTAGATTTTAATTGGAGCACTTTTGAGGGGTAAATATTTAACATTAGCTAAATTTTGATTATTTTATTTTGTAATTATTAATATTATTGATTTATTTAAATTATTTATGTAGATTCACACGAAGAAAAGGAATAGACTAGATGTGAATCGATTAAACAATCTTGTCTATGTTCCTTTAATGCCAAGTTGAAGAACAAGCGCAAAATGGAGTAGGATTTGAAAGTTGATGTATTAGAAGCCAAAGATGCTACTAATGCACAAGGATGGATCGTTGAGGGTGGTGACTCTCACTCTGGTGATGATGAAGAAGTAGAGCCCGGTTCAGGGCTTACTTGGAGGATGGTTGGAGAAGCATCTGGGGTTGATGACATATTACAACCTCGAAAAAGTGCCAGAAATGTTGAATACAGAGAACTTGATGAAGATGATTTTGATTCTGATGAAGAACTTCAAGATGATGAGTTCGAATTAGATGAAGAATTAGATATTTAGTGTAGTTCAACTTGTTATAGGATGATGAACATGAACTTAATTAAATGATATTTTATATCATTATGTGGTTGATTGAGTTTGATTAATGGTTTTATGTTATTACATTTTGTTTGAATTTATATGATTTGGATTATTATGAATTATGATGTTGGAAAATATTATATTTTTAACTGTCTGCCGACTAATTGTCTAGGCCCCGCCTAGGCGCCCTAGGCGCTAGGCGCTGGGTCGCCGCCCGACTAGCGCCTAGCGCGTTTTAGAACACTGGTGATTTGAACATTAGTATAAGGTTATAACATGAGATGAGCTTATTGTGATTAAGAATTTCAAGAAGCTATTAAAATGCCTTTGGCCGAATCTGACTTGTTTTTGGGAAGCTGATTTTTTTTTTTTTGTTGAAGATTGATTATAGGTTGTGTATTAGAATGAAGCTGTGGCATAGGATGTAAACTGCAAGTTACTTTTGTGTCCTTGGCAGATATGAGCATGTAATAGGAGAATTGAGTTTCTCATTTTTAAATGATAAAATATTGATTTATGACTTGTGTTGATGAAATTGTTCTAAGGGAAATAAAAGCCATTGTGGCCGAACCTTCAAGGACAGATAATGGGGGGTTTAAAATTTCAAGTTATGGATGTGTTTAAATAACTCCATGTAACGATGAATCATGATTGGTTAGATTCATGTTGACTTAGTTAATGGGTTTTAACTTTTATAAATTAAGTGGGTCTTTTGACCAATTTGGAAGAATAAATGTGTATATGGTACTTGTGATTGAAATGAACTAGGTTGGGTAAAGGAACCCTCTTGGTCGAATGTTTTAGAGATGAAAACAATTACTTTTGTTGATAATTGTATGTCTAAATCATTACATGATGAAAATATAAAACTGTGTAATAACTGGTAATATGGTTGAATGGTATGCAAATGGAAATGCCTTAGAGTGCATAAAGAGATGTAGAGGACACGATGATGGCATATTGTTCTTATTTTGTTGATAACCTCTATAAATGGTGCAAGGGATTCTTGTAACAATGTTATCACTTTGGTCGTTATAAGTGTAGATGAGACGGAAATCAACTTTAAATTATTAAGGAGATTTGATTTCAAATGGATTATAACATTGACTGAGGATATGATTGTAAGATTTTGATAATGCGAATAGGAGATTAATACCAATGTATGATTTTAATAAAGATATAGCTTAATAGTTAAGTATGAATAAATGACATTAAGCGTGTAATACATAATCAGTTTGTATGAATTCTTAAAGCTGTGATAAATTGCAATGTAAATAAACATAAATTAGTGATTAATGTCTATAGGTGCAGGCTTTAGAAGTGTCAATGCACATTATCATGAGCATAAATATATTTGTGTGTGTGGATTAATTTTGAAAATGAATTCAGTATGCCAATGTGGATTGATGCAATTTTGGGTAGCATGTATGTAACGAGTTTAAGCATGATAAATAAGTATATAGAATACAAAGCTAAGTTTTGTATATGCTTAGAGGAGTGCTTGTATATGAATAAATGCATGTACAGGAGATGCATCTGCATATTTTTATGTTATGATTTTCAGAAATTGAGTTAAAGATAAGAATGTTTTTGAAACTCAAAAGGTTTTAAAGAAAAGTCTCAAACGTTTTGAAAGAAATGTTTTCAGAAATTGTATTACAGTTTTGAGAGATTTAAGCATGAGTTTTATGGTTTTCGGGGCATGAGGGAAAAACTCACCCCAGTATATAACTTGAGATTCAGTTGGAATTGACGGATACCTTGGAATTGACGGATACATATAGCATGTGCACATGTTGAGGACTGAGGGGACGCTCTCAGATCCTCCAGATTATGGCTAGGGGATGAGCGATACACAACGCCCCTAGACCACCAGATATGAGACAATAGTGGCATGCTTTGGGGGACGGACGATACGTAACGCCCCAAAGTCATGGTTTTGCACTTCTGCCTCCAGATTGGCATATGAGGGGTCGGACGATACGTAACGCCCTCATATGACCGGGTTTTTCGACAGAGACACAGAACTCAGAGAAAGTTTTCAGTTTTCAGATACAGATTTCAATTTTTAGAAATACAGATTTCAGATAGACTTCAGTTTTCAGAAACATTTTCAGATGAGCAGAATTTAGAAACAGTTTTCAGAAAACAAACTTCAGAAAGACAGATTTTGTAGAAGTTTCAGAAAATAGTTTTTAGAAAAAGTTTTCAGAAAATAGTTACAGAAAGAGTTTTCAAGAAAAGTATTTTCTAAGAGTATGGCATACTAGAGTAGAGTACAATTTACTAATTACGCATATAAATCATATAATCTGGATATCATTTAAAATGCATATATTTGGCATTAGTACATAATGACATGTTTACATCAATATGTATATATGGTTAATATAGGTGTGTGTGGCATGTTTATTTAGAAGTAACATTTTGTAAAATACTAGTGCATGATAGCATTATTACGTTTATATATATATGAAGATTGATATTGGCATGAATTGTATGTTTACACAAGAGAAACTTTTTGTGGATGGTAGTTCATGATAAATGATAATATACATGTATGTATGGTTGATCAAAGTTTAATAGAAAGAATAATTTATCAATCCGATTTGATGATATTTCAAGGTGATAAAAGGAAGAGCTATAGTAAATGTCTGAATTAAACTAGTAGAGGAGTAAGTAGGTAAGTATTAAGATATCAGAGTAACGCAGTGGAAATGTAGTGGGAATTGACACAGTAGATGATACTTGATACAGTAAATAGGAATAGAGAAACTTGATGTTATGTTAAAAATGTTTAAGAAGTAAACCGTAAACAGAATTTAAGGTATGTACGTGTATGATCAGATAAAAAGGATTAGTAGCAAGTAATATGTTTGTAAGGTGATAAAAAAAAATTATATAGTGACACAGCCTTTGTAAATATTGCATGGACACATAGGAAGCCTAGGGTAATAAAAAAAAAAAAAAAGAATTCAGACTTTGCATGGGTTTGACACTCAAGGAATGAGCATAGTTACTTACTGAGTCTTATGACTCACAAACCAACAGTGTGAGTTTTACAGGTTGGTGACCTGATCGGTCGACCACAGACACCAGAGTTTGAGGAGCCGGAAAGCAGCGTTGCAGTTAGCCAGTCACCAGGTCTTGGGAGAATCAGAGTCAAATTGTATAAGTTTAATTGTTGGATTGAGTTGTATAAGAGTAATTGTAAACGATTTTATTTATACACATTTTCGGGCACGGAGCCCAGTTGTGTTATGATTTGAGTGTATTGTTTTAGTGCATTATATGTGTTGGGCCTTTAGGTTGTATTGTGGAGCTGGACTTGATCCAAGTTGCTCGATTTTTAGCAGAGGTAATGCCAAAATTTCGTCAAAGTCAGAGGCTTATGGAGTCAGGATTAGCCTGTCTCCTGCCGGTAGCATCTTGGCTTAGGCGGGATGTTACAACATTTCTTAGCTTTAATTACCTTTAGAGGCAATGTGTCTGACACAATTTGCTGGTCAGTTATTTACAATTGTTTTGAATAGTTGAATGCAAATAGTAAAGCTAAAGAAATGAGCTGTGTGTAGTTGTGTATAGAAAATATTGATTTTCACAATACCACAACTAAAGGTATTGGATACCAGATCTCCTATCTAGTTATCTAAAATATTAGTTAATGATTGTTTTGATATTTGATATAGGAACTTGCGACTATTGGATAGTTACTTGTTCTTAATAAACAATTGTTATATATATTTTAAATATAACTAGTAGTGTCATTGACGTAAAGATAAACATTAAGAAAAATTATTCGGTAAAGTAAATAATTTAGAACGGTGCTTTATGAGTTTAATCACTTAAGCATTAGATGCTTATTCCGTATGGTAAATGATGGTTGATACGAGATCACACCACACATCCTTATCAATTTAATGAATATTGTATTCAGGAAAGTGTTTAAGATCTCGTTAACCAATGATTGTCATTGGACCACCAAATTTATTTAACTGATACATTGGATGTATGTAGTTTAATAAATAATAATTGTTTAAG